>JBBPBX010011657.1:0-55533 GCA_038048925.1 Garcialebias charrua | reverse complement strand
AACATTTTGGTCACAAATCAAATGATAGGATTTTACAACGTTTCACTGACGTTTTTCTTTTTCTGTTCGTGTTGAAGCGGCTGCTTCAACAACCCGCCCGGACAGAAAAAGCTGTGACACAAAACGTGCGTGGTGACGTCGTTGTTACGCAGCGAAACACTCAACCTGTAGCAGGTCACTAAAGTGGCAAAAATTGTGTCAAAGAAAAGTAGTGCAAAACATTTTGGTCACAAATCAAATGATAGGATTTTACAACGTTTCACTGACGTTTTTCTTTTTCTGTTCGTGTTGAAGCGGCTGCTTCAACAACCCGCCCGGACAGAAAAAGCTGTGACACAAAACGTGCGTGGTGACGTCGTTGTTACGCAGCGCTCACTCCAACAGCAGGCGTTAGCGATAGCAGGCTAAAAGCTAAGCTAGTCTCCAAAGCGCGTTGTTTTCGCTTCAAAACGAGTCAAACGAGTGCTCATGACCGTCAGAATGTGACTGAACAAAGTTTCACAAGCGAAGAGAAAGCTGACGACATCACTGATGAGAGGAAAGACTAATTCGTCGGTGTGGACGTAGTTCGGTTTTGTTAAACTGCAGGCTTCTTCTGCAGCGAGTCCTACTCGGTTTCTTTATTTTGCAAAACGTGACGGAGTCGTTCTAACTAGCGGTGGGAACATCTAACTGACAGATGTATGTTTTATTGACTTTTAGAAAATGTCAATACAAACCTGTTTTTGGTATTCAACGTCTCCTGCTTTGATTTTTGTCTGATTTCCACAAGTGAAAAATAACTTCTGGCTATTTAGGATTTATTCAACATGAACAAAACCTTAATAAACCATGACTAGTCTTCACTTTAGAAGGGTTCACAAATACACTTAAGTAACTACTAGCAACTGCCTTAATTAATGATGCATTGCAGGATTAATAGATAGTGAATTCATTTTGTCTGATTTCCCCAAGTGAAAAATAACTTGTGGCTATTTAGGATTTATTAAACATTAACAAAACCTTAATAAAGCATGAATAGTCTTCACTTTAGAAGGGTTCACAAATACACTTAAGTAACTACTAGCAACTGCCTTAATTAATGATGCATTGCAGGATTAATAGATAGTGAATTCAAACATTATTTAACAATTAGTACGCATTTAATACATGTGGTGAAAGCACATTAATTTGTGCATTTACAAATATAGATAGCATAGTTAATTCATGAGTTATTAAGCATTAATAAACATTGAGGTTTTGGAACTCATTATTCTTTATGTTTAAAGCGTTAATAAGTGTGTTTAATTAATAGTGTATCAAGTGTGAATCATCCTTAATTAATGATGTTTTCAATGTTAATAAAATGTTTATTAAAGTGTTACCGGAAAGGTTAACAAAAACTTTTAGTTAAATATAAAATAAATATTCACATGCATTTTAAAATCATAAATATAGCCAAATTATACACACAGATTTGTAAGGATGACGAAGCATAGCAGTTCAGGAGGCCTTGACGTCATCCTTGTATGAGAAGAACTTTGACCTGGAAAGAGAAACGTCAAAACTTCGTCTTTTATTGTAGAGGACCCACAGTGGTCAGAGAAAGTATTACCAGTATACTGCATTGCATTACAATTATTGATGGTTTAAACTTTCATGAAAAGCTTAATAATTTAAATTAAACACCATGAACAGATCAAAATTAAGTTTAAGCATTTTTGGATAACATGTCAAACAAAATTAGCAAAATTTTCTTTTTAAATTTGACAGTAAATTCAATCTTTTAAGAGTTTAACTAAGATTAAAAAAGAAAAACTTGGACACAAAGAAGGCAACGCCCGCATGCCTCAATGACTATCGCCCAGTAGCACTCACCCCCATCCTGATGAAGTGCTTTGAACGGCTAGTCATGAAAAGCATCACATCTGTCCTCCCTGCCTCCCTGGATCCCTTCCAATTTGCATACCGACCTAATCGCTCAACCGACGATGCCATCTCCTCTGCCCTCCACACAGCTCTCACACATCTGGACACGAAGGACTCTTATGTTAGAATGCTGTTCATCGACTTCAGCTCGGCATTCAACACCATCATCCCCCAACAGCTCATCCATAAACTGGACAGTCTGGGGCTGAACACCTCAATGTGTAACTGGCTGCTAGACTTCCTGACCGGGAGACCACAGACAGTACGGATCGGGAGTAACACATCTAGCACCATCACATTGAACACAGGGGCCCCACAAGGATGTGTGCTGAGCCCCCTTCTATTCACCCTGCTAACACACGACTGCACACCATCGTACAGCTCCAACCACTTCATCAAGTTTGCGGACGACACAACAGTGGTAGGTCTCATCAGCAACAACGATGAGACGGACTACAGGAACGAGGTGAGCCGCTTGGCCTTGTGGTGCGGACACAACAATCTCACTCTCAACGTGGAGAAGACAAAGGAGATTGTCGTGGACTTCAGGAAGAGGGATGCACAACATGCCCCTCTGACCATCAACAGCACCGCAGTGGAGAGAGTGGACAGCACCAAGTTCCTGGGAGTGCACGTCTCAAAGGACCTGTCCTGGAGCAGGAACACTGCAGCACTGGCCAAGAAGGCTCACCAGCGCCTCTACTTTCTCCGCAAGCTGAAAAGGGCTGGAGCTTCAACCTCCATCATGTGCACCTTCTACAGGGGAGCCATAGAAAGTGTCCTGACAAGCTGCATCACGGTGTGGTTTGGTGCATGCACTGCATCCTGCCGCAAGAGCCTCCAGCGCATCGTGAAAGCAGCTGAGAAGATCGTCGGCACCTCCTTGCCCTCACTGCAGGACTTACACAGCAAACGCCTCACTCGGAAAGCCCACTGCATGGCAGGTGATCCCACACACCCACTACACAGCCGCTTTAGACTGCTGCCATCAGGGAGGAGACTGAGGAGTCTCCAGGCTCGAACCAGCAGACTGAGAGACAGCTCTGTTCATCAGGCAGTCAGAATGCTAAACACTCTGCCTGCTCTGCCTCCCCTCCCATTTGAACTGCCTTAACACAAAAAACTTTCTCACACATTATCACTCAACACAAAGATTTTAACACTGGACTCTGTGTCATCAAACGGGTTATTCACTAAACTCTCGGTCATGTGCTCATTCAGTTTGCACTACTTCTCATATTTGCACTAATGTTTGTATTACATTACTGCCTATAGTCATACTACTGTTTACATTCACTGTTTACATTTATTAATACTGTTTACATTTATTACTACTGCTTTACATTTATTACTACTGTTTACATTTACACTACTTTTATCTACACTACTGCAGATACATATACAGCATTCTCTGACTAGCCTTATCTAAGGATGCCAAATGTGCCTTATGTGCCTTACTTCATATGCCACTTTGCCTATATACCAACATCAACTACCTCATACATATACTGTGTACATTAACTTATATGCTGCTGTGCCACTCTTTGCAAATGTCAACGCTAGAAACTTCAGTTTATTTTATAGATATACGTTTTTATACTTTTTATACTACTATGCAAAAACTCAGGACAGTATTACACTTTTATTATTTCATTTTATGCTTATGTTCATTGGGTGTTTGGTGTTTTAGGGGTGTTTGGTGTTTCAGTGTTGGTGTAAATTTTCATACTTTTATACTATTATGAAAAAACTCAGGACAGTGTTACACTTTTACTATTTTATGCTTATGTTTATTAAATGTTTTAGTGTTTAGTGTTTAGATGGTTACTGTTGCACCGAGGGACTGAGAGAAACGCAATTTCGGTCCTGTGTATGTCCTGTACATATTGCAGTTCTGACAATAAAGTTGACTTTGACTTTGACATGTCTGGGAGCAGATACAGAGATGATTGAGCAGGTGAAATGTCATTCATGCACAACTGTCCTTTCTGCTATTAAAATCTGAAATCTAAATACCAGTTAATGTTCGTTGTGGTCAACAGAGGAAGACTGTGGAGATGATGGGATCACCATGTAGTTTGAGGAAAGACCTGAGAATGAAGAAGCAGTGTAAGTGTGATGAAATTATATACTTTCTCAATCTTAAAAATGATTTAATAATCTCTTTTTACTTACAATACTGATGAACATGTTGTTTGTTTAGGAACAATCTCCCTGCAGACTGTCCAGAAAGTCTCCACTGGTGGAGATTTTGCTGAGGAAGACACTGGACATGTGGAAATGTGGAAACATTTCCACATGAGGTTTTCAAACATAAAGCTCTCTTGTAAAAGTGTACCCCATGCGAAAAGAAAACTCATAACATATTGAAGTTAATAAGTTTGATATTTATATACTGGTTGAAAAGAGCCCTGTGATAAATTCATAGTAAATTTAACAAAAGGGAAAAAGTTTATAGAATTTAATTCAAACAGAAGTTCAAATTATTATATCCTGAAAGAACTCTGGCTAACTACTGTAGCTCTTTTATAACATGATGAAGTTAAACTCAAAGTAGTTTCTTCAGATAAATAGTGTTGACATTATTTTTATATGAAAGTTTCTGTTAACTTATTATTTTTATATGAAAGTTTCTGTTAACTTATTATTTTTATATTTGATTGTTTCTGTTCAGTGCCCCTGAGACGACTTCTGTTGTGACTTGACGCTGTGAATAGCACCAATGTTCTGTGAACCAAATCTTTTAAGAAAATAAAATGTTCAACACATTCTGACTGTCTTCTTATTGATGTTTTATCACCCCCAAAAATGTGTATTTTGATTTAAGACAGGCTCAGAGTCCAGTTTTATTTTAACCATTTTAGTAAAAACAAATTTGATGACCATGTACATGTAACTATATTACTGTGGAAAACGTATAACACTCGAGCTAAATGACACACAATATTTAAACACTGTTGTTTACATTATAGCATTACATCTTCTGATTTTAAATCACAGCTTCCTCAACTGCTCTTACTTGGAGATTTAAAAATGTATGCTGGTGAAGATTCTCAGTCATCCAGGACATGATAAAATCAAAAAAGGTGTTCAATACAGAAACAAATGGACTTTATTTGTCTGCTACAAATAAAGTCCAGTTGTTTCTGTATTGAACACCTTTTTTGGTTTTAAAAATGTAATCGGTCAGAGAAAGTTAACTGTGGTTGACCAGAGCTGCTTCTAGCCTCCTCACTGCTATTGTATTATTATTTGGGTATTTTGTGGGTTGTAGCGGTGGCGTCTCTCCACTTCTCAGAAACATCCAGGCTGGACATCTGGGATCCCTCATCATCATCATCATCATCATCATCATCATCATCATCATCATCATCATCATCATCATCATCATCATCATCATCATCATCATCATCATCATCATCATCATCACCTCCTGCTGTGTCCTGTACAGTGGAAGAAATAGTCTCTTTAAGGGCTGCTACAAACAGGTTCATAAAACCATATAGCAGACATCTGTTGAATATAAAAAGCTTATATTGTCTTATATTTACCAGGTTTGACTTTAGCTTAACTTTTGTACATAAGCTTGAGTTCAAATAACTTGCTTCAAAACTGAGTAATTCCTAAGTAGATTTTCAAAAGTGATGCTCTTTGGAATGATGATCAGACAAGACTGTTCAAGTTCCACTTGTGCATTTGAGTCGCTTGAGAAGAACTTTCTGGTTTTAGATAATTACTGAATGTGGCATCAGAACATTTTTCTGCTGGACCGATTTCTTTTTAATGAGTTTTTACAAGTAGCAAATATTCAGATGCAGCCAAATCTCAAAATCCAACAACAATTGAATAATAATATGTAAGAATAAAGCCTTTGTTAAACACATAACGTTTAGAAAACACTTTTGTAAGGCATATCAATTGAGGCATATCAGTCAATGGTAATATAATAATATAAGTGTTATGAGCCGATAAAAATAAACAAACAAACATGGAGAATAAATATGATTTACAATAATGTTACATAAGCATTAGATAAAGGCTTAGGCTAGCATTAGCATGTTAGCTCCACAAACAAATTCACCAGAATAAACCGTCAGCTGAAGGCTTTTTTCACAAACAGCTATATAAAAGTTTAGAGGCATGTAAGTCAGAAGTGCAAATAGACATTAGATAAAGGGCTTTCATGATTCAAAATGTACCTGCAGCCAGCCTGCTTGTCACTGCACGGCTCATTTTCACACACAAAAATAATAATTAATTAATAAATAAATAAACGACCGGAAACACGCTGTCGATAGGCAGAGCTCACGTTAGACGAGTCCAGGCCTCCAGGGCGGCGAAAACTGCACCCTGAAGACTCCAATAGTTTTGTAAAGATGTGACATAACTGCGCTTGCGCTACTTATAATGAGAGTCAATGGATAAGCTACCGGCACCCACAGAGGACCGGAAATACGTCACAATAAAAAAATGTTTTTTGAAACAAACAATATAACTCATCATTACTCATAAAATATTTATCATACATAACTAAAAACATATATGCATATATGGCCGGCCGTCCCTGCCCAGAACTGAACCTTGAGGCACCCCACAATTTAAGGGAGCATAGTCAGAGGATAACCTGTCTGTCTTGATGCAGAAAGTTCTGTGAGAGAGGTATGATGTGGGCCAGTCCAAAGCTGAGTCAGAAATACCAGCCAGAACTTGCAACCTCTTTAATAAAATTAAATGGTCAACAGTATCAAAGGTAGCACTAAGATCCAACAGGACCAACACAGAGCATGTTCCATTATCAGTAGGCATTAACAGATCGTTGTGAACTTTTAAAAGAGCAGTTTCAGTGGAATGGTGTTTTAGGCCCTGTTTACAAGGCGCGTATTTTGAGTGGAACCGCTTCTTTCTCTGCGGTTTTGCTCCTCGTTGACATGGGTCCGCTAGCCCCCCTCTTTGAAACCGATGCTTTTCTGATCCACTGCTCAGGGTGGATCTTTTTCGCTGACCCCCCGTTGATAATGTAAACATCTCCCGCTGAGCTTTTGTTTGACATACATGCGCACCGCATGCACGCGTGGACAGCCGGCATTTCTGTAATGGCGGTGGACTGGACAGCACCACTTTCTGAACTACAACTGATGGAATATATTTTGACTCTCATATTTAATTAATCTACACCTGAATTACCTTTATCCGTGTTGGAAGAGACAGCTTGATCCAGTTCTTATGTCGCTGCTTATTGAACAAGGCAGGCAGATATTTCACGTGTCACGTTGCACTATAACATACTAAATGTGCTATTTAATAACAGTTTAACAATAATAAACAGTATTTATGTTGGCGTGGGAGATATATAAATTTATCTTAGCTAAATTAATTGATTTGGACTCGTTACGTCATGACTAACATGCTGCATGTTGAAAATGAAGACACCAGGTTGATTTTTAATTTATTTATTTATTCAACACCACAAACTCTACATCACAAACACTGAGAATTAAATTGAACACTTTTAAAAACACGTTAACCGAATTGTTAGGAACTGGACTCTTGTTGTTTTCATGGTGGACACTGGACCCACATCCGAACCGGCACCGGTCCGCTTCGTTGAACGAGAGCTTCGACCTCGCAGGAAAAAAAAATAAATAAATAAAACCTCAGTTGGTTGTTCTGTGATCGAAGTTAACACAAGGAAAAATTATTAAGAACATTGGCCCTCATGCACGAAAATGTTCGTATTTTTATCCTAAATTTCTCCTACTTTTGTTCGTATGAAGCGTTCGTACGAACATGCCACGTCAGATCCAACAAAGTCTTCTATCCACAGGAAAAGCGTGTAAACGGGCTGCTTAAAGTTGATGGATCCCACCTGTTCTACTCACCTGCGCGTGCTCGCGGGAAGGTAATTTACATAATTTCCACCCCTCAAAACACCATATAAGGCCACGCTTCCTGCCTTCTGACAGCAGGAAGTGTCCATTCATTCAAACTCGAAGTAAAAGGAGGAACTTCACGCGTTCGGAGATCTGCTCTCAGTCGCGCTGTGGCTACCCCCCCACCCCCCCCCGCAAGTGTCGGATGGTCAAATATCTTTAATTTTAGTGTACTGTGTTACATTATAGTTTCACTTATTCAGAAGAGCCGTGGCGCACCGCTACCCCACCCCCCGCAAGTGTCGGATGTGTTTTTCAACAGAAGCATTTTAAATTGTCTCGAAACTACAGTTAACTTCATATTAATATTGTAGTGCATATGTTTTGTGTCCCGTGGGTCGTACAGTATCAGAAATCAAGAATAAATGGTTTGATCTGAAAATGGCTTCAAACAAACATCTCGCCGCAGCACGGACAGGAGGTGGTCAGGAGATGGTGGACAATAAATGCCACGCTGCAAGATGCGTGCCAACATGTTTTGCAGCACAAATGATGCGCGCACCTCCTGGTCAGTGCGCACCTCCTGGTCAGCGCGCACCTCCTGGTCAGCGCGCACCTCCTGGTCAGGGCGCACCTCCTGGTCAGCGCGCACCTCCTGGTCAGGGCGCACCTCCTGGTCAGCGCGCACCTCCTGGTCAGCGCGCACCTCCTGGTCAGCGCGCACCTCCTGGTCAGCGCGCACCTCCTGGTCAGCGCGCACCTCCTGGTCAGGGCGCACCTCCTGGTCAGCGCGCACCTCCTGGTCAGCGCGCACCTCCTGGTCAGCGCGCACCTCCTGGTCAGCGCGCACCTCCTGGTCAGCGCGCACCTCCTGGTCAGGGCGCAACCACATTCTGCAGGTTATATTTCGAATCAGATTTAATAATCAATTGCTCCGATGGTGTTTGGCACAAGATCAGTCTTAATTCGTACTTGTTCTGCGGCGGTGTATGGGAATTTTATGTACCTGGGTGTTAATATGAGGAGCGGCTTTGATGACCAAGGGGAGCGCACGACTCACTGAAGCCTGCGCGACACACCAGACAAATTAAACTTAAAATTATAATTCTAATTCAAACAGAATAACCTATTGTCAAGAATAATTATGGTGCGTGATTTTTTTAAACCCAAAATATTTTCTAAATAACGAAATATGAAGTTATTCGTGGAGAAGTTCCGTCTGGATGACAGCAGACTGACGCTCCTAAATTATACGACAGGTCCGGACCACTCGTAAATTTTGTTCGTATCTGAAAAAATCTTAGGATACGAAAACATTGTTGAATGCCACAAATGATCCTAAATCACTCGTACGCACAGTTTAAGAACAAATCTGTGCGTACGAACGGTTCGTGCATGAGGGCCATTATGTACCTTGTTGTAGCGCTGCTGTAAGTCAGCTGATTATCACAGTCTAAAGTCCGACAGCGTCACTCGGTTCTGGTTCGCTCAGCAACTGGTGTGCAGCTTGTTAGATGAAGCGGTCCCGCTTGGTGTCAAATCTGTCGACTCTTATCCAAAATCCAGCTTTAACTTGTTGTTAACTTGTTGACAACAACTTGTAGTTAGCTAAACTTTTAGCCAGAGAGGAAAACAGACTGACGCAGCACGCATGCGCAATAGGTGAAGGATCAAACATTCACAGCACCATCTAATGGCCTGGCATGGTAACTACAGTGAATTCATGAGGGGAGGAGGGGGGTCATGAGAGAGAGGGGAAGATTCGATCAGATCGTGTAAACACTTGAATTACCCGTGTAAACGTAAAACTTTTCATCTAATTAACATACCCAAAACCTCTGTTTCCCCCCACAGTGTCCGTGTAAACAGGGCCTTAGAAAACCAGACTGAAGTGGATCAGAAATCTGTAACTGACAGAACCAGGATTTGAGTTGGGTTTCTACAACTTTTTCAAGTACTTTACTGATAAAAAGCAGTTTAGAGATGGGACAGAAATTTTAAAGGGAGCTAGAACCCAGATTAGGCTTCTTTAAGAGAGGGGTCACTTCTGTTGTTTTAAAATAGGATGGGACAAATCCTTTGTTCAGTGAGTTGTTAATTATCATCAGCACTGTTGGGCCAATACAGTTTAAAGTCTGGACGAGCAAAGATGAGGGTAATATTTCCAATGAACAATTAGAGACTTTCATTTTTCCACTTAATGAGGTCAGGTCATTTAAAGTAATCAGATTAAAATATGAAAATGACAGAGCACTGAGGCTCAAAATGAAAAGTAGATGAACTTGGAGATATATTAGATTTCAAGTCCGTCACTTTCTTCATAAAGAAGTTGAGGAACATGTTACAGTCATTGTTTGAGGTTAATGAAACCTGGTGCACTGGGGGAGATACAATACTGCTGATAGTATCAAATAACACTTTTGGATTGTTTTTGTTCTGGCGAATAAGATTGCTAAAATATGATGACCTGGCATCAGCAACTGCCTTGTTATAGACATCAAGGAGCTTGGTAAGAAATTCCCGGTGGGCAACCAGACCAGTCCTCTTCCACAAGTGTTCTGTTTTCTGACAAGAGCGCCTGAGTTCTCGAGTTTGATTGTTTAACCAAGGTGGGCCGCGATAAACTGGCCCACAACGGGTTTTGGGAGGAGCAACACTGTCAAGAATAGTAAGGCAGTGATCATTAAAAGAGTCAACCAGAAGCTCTACATCAACATTATCATCAGGAGAAGTAAATGAATAAAGGGAAGAAAACTCACCGACTACAGAATTGTTAATAAAGCGTCTGCGCTTACAAGTAACCTGAGAAAATGTCTCTAAATAACAGGAAATATTAAAAGCGACAAACGGTCACTGAAAACAACATATTTTACATCCAGATCATTAAGAGTGAGTCCATAAGTAAAAACCAGGTCTAAAATGTAGCCTGCAGTGTACGTAGGCTCAGACACATGTTGTGATATGTAAAAAGAGTCCATATTAAGAAAGTCCAGCAGGAAAGTTTGTTGGATCATCGACATGAAAATTAAAATCCCCAGCGATGATTATCCTCTTTAGCTTGACTGTAGAAGATAAAAAATCCTGAAAGTCTGAGAGAAATTATGAAGCAGGTCCAGGTGGTCGATAGATTAATATGGCATATGTAGGTTGAACTTTACCTATTCTGACCATAATCATTTCAAAGGAGTTGTAAGAAGTTGAAGCAATCATTTGACATAAAAAAGTCTTTGTATAGATGACAGCAGTACCACCTCCACGGCCTGTCATCCTCGGTGCAGATAAAAAAGAACACCCCTCAGGACAGAGTTCCAGGAGATGTGAAACATCATTTTCACACTGCCATGTCTCAGAAATAAACAAAAAGTCTAAGCCCTCAGAGCGAAATAAGTCATTTAAAATGAAGGACTTATTGGCAATAGAGCGAGCATTTATTACGGACATTTTAGCAGAGAAAGCTGCTGAACGTGTAGAGGAGTCCACAGCAACATCAGGATGACGTGGCAAGCTGCGCAGTGAGTCAGGATTCCTCCCGCGGCGAACTTTGGATTCTCACAGCTTCAGATGACAACCTGTGTGGGAAATTTCTGGGAGTGTTTGTAATAGTCCGGCATCAACATATATGAGGTTGGAACGCCTGGCTGCATCTGATGCAACCACATTTCTGTGAAGTCGACAGAGCAGCACATGGAAGCTGTCTCTCTTCCCCTGCTTCCTTCGCCTGCGAGTCCAGAGCAGGGGCGTATCCACAGGTAACAGAGGAGAGACGCCAGGAGGGACAACGGGTTCCAACGGTGGTGGAAATGTAACTCAGTTTTGATTACCCTGGAGGTTGTCCATCAGACACTTAATCGCCAGTAGCGAGTGACAGTCATATGTCCGCAAGGAAGCCACCCTAGACAGAAACATAACAATAAAAAAACAAATGAAGTAAGCAGAGGCCAAGCCAAACACTGGCGCCATCTTGCATACAAAAAGAATCGGAATCGGGATTCGAAAAGAATCGGAATCGAAACAAAGAATCGGAATCGGAACCGGAATCGTTCAAATTCAAACGATGCCCAACCCTAGTTTTATGGTAAATGTTAAATAGACTGTACTTATACAGCACCTTTCTATCTTATCAAGACACTCAAAGCTCTTTACATCACAATCTGTGCCTCATTTACCCATTCATACAACACTCTACTAGATGTGTACAAAGAATAATCAGAGCTTTATTACATTCATACACTGACGGGACACACATTAGAGGCAATGAGGGGTTTAGTGTTTTGCCCAGGAACACTTTGGCATGTGGCTGCTGGTGGAATTGAACCCCCATCTCTCACATTGAAGGACAACTGGATGCTTTTATTGGTTAAAAATATACCAGTTTGACTTCCGGTTTTGCACCTGATGGAGTAAGACGTGTCGGAGGGAGCTCCTGCAATCCTGCAAATTGTTCTTTTAAGAAAAGGTGCATTTGGGCATTTCATGTTGCCTGTCCTCTAAACTTTATAAGAGCTCTTTTATAAATCAAGATGCCTCCAAAATCTAAAAACACGATCAATTTGACGGCCGCAATGGGGAGGTCTGCTCCCACGCTGTCATCACCGCCGCAGCTTGTGGAGACTTCACCGAGGGGCGCGGCTGCCAGGCGACAGCCAGAAGAAACTTCTTGGAACGTCTCGGAGTTTAAAGCTGAACTTCTCGGTGCACTCCGTGAAGAGATGGTGAGCATTTTTAAGATGGAGTTGGAGACGGCGCTGAATAATAATCTGTCCCAGATTAAGTCGGAGCTGCACAGCGTGAAGTCGGAGCTGAATGACAGCATTGTGGCTATTAAGTCGGAGGTGGATGCATTAAAGGTGACTGTTGCAGGCATGGAGGGACCGCTGTCTTCATGCACTGATGATGTGATTTCACTCAAGAGTAATTTGGACAAGCTTTCGGTGCAGGTCCTCGCTCTTGATAATAAATGTGAGGAATTAGAGTCAAGATCTCGGCGGAATAATATTAGAATTATTGGATTTCCGGAGGAGCGTAACCCCATCAGCGCTAATATGATTTCCACCCTGCTTAAGGATGCGCTCGGCCTGGATAAGGAACCGGTGGTGGACCGGGCGCACCGATCTCTACAGTCCAGACCGAAGCCGGGTGAGCGGCCCCGCCCTATAATAGCTCGTTTACATTATTATACAGACTGCGCCGACATTCTACAGCGGGCCAGAGTCCAGCAGCGGGTAAAAGTGGGAGACGCCACAATCTCCATCTTCCCTGATTTTACTGCTCGGATTGCAAAAGCCCGTGCAGCTTTCAATGACGTCAGACATCAGCTCAGAGAGGTTCCGGACATACGGTTTGGGCTGCTGCATCCAGCTCGACTTTGCATTACTAAAGGAGGTGTCACGAGAGAGTTTACTTCACCTGTGGAGGCGGCTGCCTTCGTGAAAACACTGAAGACAAAATAAAACTGCCAGCACCACCTTAAAATTAAAACTATGGCTCGACTGTAAGTAAAAGTTTCAATCAGATTTTTCTTTATTTTAAAATGACTTTTGACAGTGGTGGCTGTATTGCTTATTTGAAATATTTTTGATCTTGTTTAGTTTAATATGAAGTGAGTGACGCTGTTCATATTGTTCAGTTTAGGAAAATTTTTGTTTAGGCTTTTTAGGTTGGTCTAAACTTTAGACCAACTGGAGACACAAGAGGATTTGGTGACATGTAATATACTTATTCTGTTATTAAATACACGATCGTTTATATTTGTTTGCAGGAGCTCCAACTGAGTTGGGGTGAATTGAGGTTGATGGTTGGGTTCAAAACCTTAAGTTTAGTCTTTAGGCTTATGACTCCTATTGGAGTTTGCACTGGTATTCCGTCGTTTGGGGATGGGATAATGGTAAGTGCTATCTGGGGGAGGGATGTGGTGTGTTGTGTGTGTGTGTGTTTTTATTTTATTTTTTTTTTTTTATTCTTTACCTGGTACGTGGGGGCGGAGGCTGAATGTTTCATCAATATTAACGCATATTTTACATGGCTAATGCAAATAACTCAAATGTAAGATTTATTAGCTGGAATATTAGAGGTTTAGGGTGCGCTGTCAAGCGAAGTAAGGTGTTATCTCATTTAAAACGTTTGAAACCTGACATTGTTTTTCTACAGGAGACCCATATGAGAATTAAAGACCAGTCTAGACTTAAATGTTCATGGGTTGCAGAGGTACTCCACTCCAGTTTTAATTCAAAGTCTAGAGGGGTTGCTATTTTAATAGGTAAATCTGTACCATTCAAAATGTCTAAAGTCATTTCAGACAAAGATGGCAGATATCTGATAGTATTAGGTACTTTATTCCATGTATCCACCTTGCTAGTTAATGTATATGCTCCCAATTTTGACAATCCTGGTTTTATGAATAAGCTGTTTGAAATTTTGCCATCTTTGAATGACTCTGTTTTGATTTTTGGTGGGGATATGAACTGTACTATAGATCCTCTGTTAGACCGTTCTAAACCTGTTCTAACCCAATCATCAATGGCTAGAACCCTAAATAGTTTCATGTTAAATAATGGTTGTGTTGACCCCTGGAGATCTCATAATCCGAACAATAAGCAATATTCTTTTTATTCACCTGTTCATCAGACTTTTTCACGTATAGATTATTTTTTTATAGATGCTAAACTTATGCCTAAAGTATCAAATGCTACATATCACCCAATCATTATTTCGGATCATGCTCCTGTCTCTTTTGATCTTCAGATTGCACCTGGGCCTCGATATCCCTCTCAATGGCGATTTAACACCTCATTATTATTAGATGATAAATTTCACAAATTTATTACGGACGCAATAGAGGATTTTATTGCACTTAATGATTCTGATTCTGAACCAATTTCTAGGGCGCTCCTGTGGGATTCTTTGAAGGCATATTTACGTGGTCAGATAATTTCATATTCTGCGCATGTGAGGAAATTGAAGATGTCAAAGATTCAGAAGCTTGTATCTGAGTTGGAATTGGTTGATCAACAGCTTGCAGCTACTCCATCTGATAATCTTTCAAAGCGTCGTTTGGTCCTACAAACTGAGCTGGATCTTATTACAACTAATGAGGCGGAGCGCCTTATGCTTCATTCTCGTGCTAGGTATTATGAACATGGAGACAAGCCAAGCAGATTATTAGCTCATCAATTGCGCCGCCAAGCAGCTTCACGTTCAATATGTCGTATTACAGACGGCTCGGGGGTCCAGCAGGAGGACATGCAAACTATTAATTTGGTTTTTTCATCATTTTATGAGTCCCTGTATAAATCTGAACTTCCAACAGATCTGACTGATATGCATAAGTTCCTGGATGAGCTTCAGTTTCCTTCTTTACACCCAGAATTGATTGATCATCTAGAATCTGGTCTGACTATCCAGGAGTTAAATACCTCTTTACAAAATATGCAAAATAATAAAGCTCCGGGACCTGATGGATTCCCATCTGAGTTTTTTAAAGTATTTCAAGCTAAACTTATTCCATTGCTTTATTCTGTCTATGTTGAGTCTCTGTTACTCGGTTCACTTCCCCCTTCACTAAGGCAAGCTTCTATCAGCGTTCTCTTAAAGAAAGACAAGGATCCTGATCTCTGTACCTCCTACCGGCCAATATCTTTAATGAATGTTGACACAAAGATTCTTGCAAAGGCCCTGGCTCAAAGACTTGAACGAGTTCTCCCAACAATTATCTCCAGGGAGCAAACTGGCTTCATAAAGGGACGTCAACTTTATTACAATGTTCGCACATTGTTGAATGTTATTTATTCGAGGGGGACTTCACTAGCGCCTGAGGTTGTCATAACAATTGACGCTGAGAAGGCATTCGATCGGGTTGAATGGAGTTATTTGTTTGTCGTTTTGGAAAAATTTGGATTTGGTAAAAACTTTATATCGTGGATACGCCTTCTTTACACTTTGCCCTGTGCCAGTATTATTACCAATAATAACAGATCCGGATATTTTCTTTTAAATAGAGGATGCAGACAAGGTTGCCCCCTATCGCCCCTTTTGTTTGCACTTGCAATAGAGCCTTTGAGTATTTTTTTGAGATCCTCTCCAAGTGTTAATGGAATCATCAGGAGCCATACAGAAATAAGATTGTCATTATATGCAGACGATTTGCTTCTATATGTTACTGATCCAATAAGAACTTGTCCCGCAATTGTGAAATTTTTTCACAGATTCGCCCATTTCTCAGGGTATAAAGTTAATGTCATCAAGAGTGAATGCTATCCTGTTAACCACTTGGCCCTACAACTCTCCCAATCGGATGTCCCTTTTAAGCTATGCCCTTCAGGTTTTCGATATCTTGGGGTCAACATAACCAGATCTTTTAAGTCTCTGTACTCTAAAAATTTTCTTTCACTTTTGGTGGACATCAAAAAAGACTTTCAAAAATGGGAATCCCTCCCACTCTCTTTGATAGGGAGAATAAGTACTGTTAAAATGAACATCCTGCCAAAATTTTTGTTTCTTTTTATATGTCTACCTGTATTTTTACCAAAAAGTTTTTTTAATTCTTTAGATTCAGCTATTGGTAATTTTTTGTGGAACGGCAAAACACCCAGAGTAAGACAAAAAACACTTCAGAACTGTAAGTTTCATGGTGGTCTTTGCTTACCAAATTTTCGATTTTATTACTGGGCAGCTAATATTAACAAAATTGCTTTCTGGTCTAATCCCGTTGATATAACCTGGTGTGAATTAGAAATATATTCATGTCCCTCAGCTTCACTTTCAGCTTTGCTTACAGGTCCAACTTCTGTGAATCCCTCTGGCCAAACTACCAACCCCATAGTTGTAGATACATTCCGGATATGGTTTCAGTTTAGGAAACAGTTTAAATTTACAGACCCCATAGTCTTGACCCCAATTTTAAAAAAAACATTGTTTAAACCTGCTCTTACTGATCCAACATTCTCCTTATGGCAGAATAAAGGACTAAAATGTTTCAAAGATTTATTTAGAGAAGGGTTGTTTTGCTCTTTCACTGATTTAGCTTCTAAATTTCATCTCCCACCCTCTCATTTGTTTAGATATTTTCAGATAAGAGCTTGTGCAAAATCCTTATTTCCTAATTTTCCTCATCTGCCTCCTGAACAGCCGTGGAGCGAATTTATACAACTTAACCCATTGCAAGGGTCCTTAATTTCAAAGATTTATAATTCTATTCAATCATATGATGTGTTTTTAACCACAAGCACTAAGAGAGCTTGGGAGCAGGAATTGGGGCTAGTTTTTGATGATCACTGGTGGGAGAAAGCTCTGATGGCTATTCATAATACCTCTATATGTGCCCGCCTGAGTCTGATACAGTTCAAAGTAATATTCAGATGTCATTACTCAAAATCTAGACTGGCACGGATCTACCCTAATGTAATAGATGTTTGTGACCGCTGTGGAGGCTCGCCCTGCAATCTTACACATATGTTTTTTTCGTGCTCAGCCCTTGTGAACTTCTGGCAAATTTATTTTCATACCATATCGATTGTACTTTCGAAAACTATTGACATCTCGGCTTATACTGTCATATTCGGTCTCCCGGAGCAATATAGTCAATACTCCACAAGAGAGTTGAAGGTGATAGCTTTTACATCCTTGATCGCTAGGCGTCACCTTATTTGTAATTGGAAATCAACTAAAACTCCATCCAGCACAATGTGGATAAATGAGGTCATGTCCTTTTTGAAAGTGGAGAAAATTAGATATACTAAATCTGGAAATTTGAACAAATTCTACTCTATCTGGCAGCCATTTATGGAATTTGTTGCTTTAATGTAGAAATACAAATGTGGGGGAGTGGTGGCGCAGAGGTTAAGAAGGTGCGCTTGTGATCGAAAGATCACCGGTTCAAGCCCCGGTACCGACAACATCAAAGATGTGGGTGGGATAAGTGAAGCGGTCCACCCTCATCTGCCCCACTCTGGGCCCTTGAGCAAGGCCCTTAACCCACACCATCTGCTCCCCCGGGAACCCTAGATATCAGCTCTCTACTCCACACAGAGGGCTGTGGTTGCTCGGTGGCCTGTGGTTGTGTCAGGAAGGGCATCCGGCGTAAAAACAACTGCCAAATCTTCGTGCGACTAGATCGCTGTGGTGACCCCTAACGCAGGGAAAAGCCAAAAGAAGAAAAAAAAAAAATGTAGAAATACAAATTCCCTTGCACACCTAGGTTTCCTTTTTTTTTATTTAATTTTTTTTTTAATTAAAAGTTATTTTAATTTATTTATTTTTATTGTTTTATATTTTATTTACTACTACTTTCACTTTACTGTGTTTCACTATTGGAGGTGTTCTGTATGTGTTTGGTGTTCCTGGGAAAAAAAAAGGCATGTTAGAGTGAAAGGTGTGAATAGTTTGGTTATCTTCAACACTTTTATACCCTCGAATTTGTAAATACCTTTGTTCTATATGCAAAATATCAATAAAAATGTGTGAAACAAAAAAAAAAAAATATATACCTGTTTAGGGGTGGCCGAAGATGAATCTATGGTGGTTAAGGCCACCAACTAGCTGCCAAATGCACCTGTTGGTGGATAAAACTGCTTTCTCCACTAACCAGGATCTGTCACCCTGCACTGTATAGCATTAAAAAAACTATATCAGCTCATATACACAACTCCTACACACTTTAATGCCTTGCACCAAAACATTAGGGTTTGTGTGCATTTCCTGTTCAATTCCAGTGCAGAAAAACACTCAATGGGGAAACTACAGAAATATAATATTTAAGTTCCTCAGCCATGAGGAACATCAGTGTACCTCTTGTTTCATCCGGCCGTGGTGTAGTGGTAATGGCAGTCGACCCCTGATCGGAAGGTTGGAGGTTCGAATCCCGCATCCGCCCACCATGTGTCGTTGTGTCCCTGGGCAAGACACTTAACCCCGAGTTGCTCCCGGTAGGTCTGGATGGCACCTTGCAAGGCAGGCTACCACTACCGGTGTATGAATGTCTGAATCCCAGGCAGCACGGTGGCACAACTGGTAGAGCTGCTGCCTCTCAGCGAGCAGGTCCCCGGTTCAAATCCCGGTCCGGGGGCCTTTCTGGGTGGAGTTTGCATGTTCTCTCCGTGCATGCGTGGGTTTTCTCCGGGTGCTCCGGTTTCCTCCCACAGTCCAAAAACATGCATGTTAGGCTGATTGGTAACTCTAAATTGACCCTGGGTGTGAGTGAGACAGGTCCCTCTTGTAAATGAGTCTCCATGGCTCAACGAGGATAGCCTGTATAAATAAAGGTCGAATGAATGAATGAATGAATGAATGAATGAATGAATGAATGAATGAATGAATGGGTGGATGGCTGGTATTGTAAAGCGCTTTGGGGCTCCTCACAGTGGGCTGGAAAGCTCTAAATAAGCTCCATTTACCATTTACCATAAAATGGAGCTGTGAATAAGAAACAGCTTGTCCCTGAAGCGTCACATGTTATAGCAAAGTTTTAAATGCTGACTTTAACCCTTTTATGACGAGCATGTTCCCCAAGACACAGTTTTTACAAGACTATTAGGTGTTGAGGCTTAGGTGGTAAACGGTTAAAGTTGTTTTCAAAAGTCCTTCTTTGCTCATGTTTTGATTCATTACAGCTAAATTCTGTTACGAAAGAGATTATTACACAAAAAACATGTTACTGCCTTAAAGGAAGGGTTTGGTGCTGCTCTCCGCATTTCATAAAGGGATGGCTAAAATGTGCTTCCGGTGGCTGCATGTTGTCTCCACACTGTCGGAGCAGGGAAGGGAGTTCTCACCGTCTTTCTCTCTTACACTTACACACACACAGCTCTGCATCGCCACTCTCACGACTCGTAAATCCACCGGTCTGAAGCGCCACAGAGGAAGTGTTCAATCCATCTGAGGCTGTTGAAGGGAGGATTTGAGTAATAGCTCTGGTGAGAGGTGAGTCATTTTTAAACCTGTTTTCTTATTTAATATCTGTTTCTATGATGCTGTAACACTACAGTTCATCTTCATGTATTTGGGCTCAAACCCCACAAAAATAAAACTGTGCTTTTACATATTATTATTATTACTTTTATTTAAACCTTTATTTTACAAGGAAATAAATCCATTGAGATTATTAATCTCATTTACATGGATGTCCTGGGCAAATTAATGAATATTAATTTAGAGCCAAATTATTATTATTATTATTATTATTATTATTTTTTTTTTTATTATTTTTATTATTATTATAATACAAGATAATGACATGTAAGAAACTTTTCATAAACGAGGTGCACAGTGAATCTTTCAAGCTGCTACTGAATGTGTCATTGATTTTGGAATATTAAGCTATATTTCTACTTTTTGTCTAGTTTTTCTCTCATTATTTCATTTTGTTGGTTCGCCTCATTAATTCCAGCAGTTACATCTGGATTCACAACTCGTATTACGTCTGTTGACATTTGTCTTGTATTGGATGTTCTTGGAAAGGCAGTTTTTAAACTCTCCACTCTAATGAGCTCTATCCGCGCCCGCTGTGAAATGAGCTTTCATCTTCGACCGAGTCAAAAATAATAAAACAGTGCAGCTTTTCATCCAGGGTGTAACTTTGCTGTTGATTCATGCCTGTGGGGAAATGAAAGCGTCACAGGTTGCATGTATTATTTCTAGTTCCCACAGCTGTATTTTTGCAGCAAAGTGTGTGTGGATAATTGCAAAGCGCTGAATGCGCTACAGTCAGACAGAACATCCCTTTGAACTGCTCTTCTGTAACCTATAGAAACGCACAGCATGGTCCAAATGCTGCACAGTCCCACGGCATGCTGCCAGCTCTGCACCTGCTCTACAACGTCTATAGCTTCTGTTGTATGACAGTTACACATGACCCTGCAAGTGGGTGGCCAAGAACTCCTGAGTTCTCTGTGTTCATCAATGATGCATCTTTTAGCTGCTGGCAGGAATTCCTCCTCCTTTCAGCATCGAGCACGACTGATTGAAACCAGGAGCCAAAGCTGGTTAATATAAATAATGTCTAATGTATTTTACCCTTTTTGCTCAAGATACACTCTGTTTTTATTCACTCTAATAGTTCCCATTATAAACGTGTGGAGAAATTATAATTTTCTCTAAATGATTAGTCTCCCCCGGGGACAACAGCGGTCACAAGTATCGCTCCGTGTGTCCCGAGGAGCTGCTGTTTTCCCACTGACTCACCTCCCACTGTAATGAGTGGGTGTGAGTTTTATTGTTCAGTTTCTTCTGAATGTTTCACATCAGCAGAGATGAGGACTTCATTAAGACTCAACCGGGATGAGTTGCTCACAGCTGGAAAACAGCTCGCTGGTCTTATTCATGAGGTAAAGAAAGAAATCCGTTTTCAGGTTGAGCTAAACAATTTAAAGGTTTTAAAAGGATCATTGATGATCAACTCATGTGTGTTTGCTTTTTTAAGTTGTGCTTTGTACATATGTGTCGAGTTTATCATTAATGAAGCTTTTTACTTTAGTGGTGAAATTACTGATGATTAAAATCTGTTTTTCTGCTACATTGCATAATTTAAAGAATAGGATCAAATTTTAAAATGTTTTTATAAAGCATATAACATGGAATAAACCATATTTCTAATGCACACCTAGCCTGGTTAAAACCAGACCCTTGTCCTTCACTTCGCTTTGGACTAGGGTCTGGCATTTCTCCCATAGAAAACGATTTCTCCGGTCGATTTTTGACCGGACCAATCAGAGAACAGAAGGCGGAGTTTTGTTAGTTTAGCCTGGCGAGGTCCAGGCTATCAGATAAATAGCTCAGAAACCACTCGGTGGATATTTTTTCTGCTACCAGTGTGTAATTATATGGCTCTAATTTACTGACTGTTGGCCTAGATGAAACATTTGAGATAAAATTCGATTTTTTATCATTTATTTTCGTAGCGCACCCGAGGCTGTTTGGAAAATGTCAAACCGAAACAATTTAAATCCAGCAGATTTGACCATTTCGTGAATTGATTTAGGAACTGTTAAGCTCAGGAACACTTCTGATATAACGTCAGCTAAGAAATATATTTTTTCTCAGCAAAGAAATAATAGTTTTTTACCTTGTTTTCATGAAAATTCCTTCGTGGCGGCAGCCATTTTAACTGACGACGTCAGTCGACGTCGTTCAAAACTCCGCCTTCTGTTCTCTGATTGGTCCGGTCAAAAATCGACCGGAGAAATCGTTTTCTATGGGAGAAATGCCAGACCCTAGTACAAAGCGAAGTGAAGGACAAGGGTCTGGTTTTAACCAGGCTAATGCATACCACTTCTTTCCACATAGGTTCAGACATATTTACTGGCAGATACTGTTTCTTTATTGGTACGTGATACAAATAATTTTATTTTGGAAACAATTTTATAGTTTATCATGATTAAAAATAGATTTTTATTTCATCTATGATGCCTCGCGTGTTTTTGATTAATTCCTGCAGCTTCTCTTCTATGACAAAAACTTTTATTTAAAGTTATTACATAAATTAGTCTTGAAACATAAACCAAGATTACATAATGAAAATGAAAACACATATTTACAATTCTAACAAGGTAGAGTCAGGTCCTCTGGATGGATTCTCCTTGTTGAAACGTTTTTCATCTTTTATTCAAAAGACTTCTTCAGTCTGAGGAGCTGCAACAAACTAAGCAGTGTTGCCAGGTGAGAAATGTAGGATTATCGTACTAGAGCCCTAAAATTATCGTATTTTGAGGGAAATTATCGTACACCCGTCAAAACCAAAATAACAAGTATGCACTATAGTCACTCTGTTGTTGAATTGCGTCTAACAGGCACTCACAGCGTTGTGGCATCAGTACGGGTGGGAACCATAGACAATAATACGTATTAATGTCTGGTGGCAACTAATGAGCCCGCCCCCCCCGCATTTCTTGTTTTGTTTCATGGCGGTTTTAATTTAATAACTCAACTAAATTCTGTCTATTAAGTTTGTATTTTCAAGGAAATAATAACTTGATATTTAGCTTTACTGATATCACTACTAAAAACATCCCTAATTGTAAATTTAATATTAATTTTATTTATTTATTTTTGTTAATGCATTCTTTCTGTTTCATACCTTGGACATCCCATAAAGACATGTTGAACCGTTTCAGGGAGATTGCTGGTGCACATGTCACAAAAAAGTCCTGTTGCAAGCTTTCCAATTATTTTAAGAGATTTATTAAGGTCTGTGTGTCCTGTTCTAATGCGAGTAAGTTCCTGTTTCTTCCTGCTTTCTTGTATATCCTACCTTTTTTGTTGTGTAAATGTCTTCCTGTATCAGAAATGTCCCAGGTTTCCTGCCATATTTTCTTAATATATTTCTTAATTATCATTTAACATTTAACTTTATATAAATGTTCTCTCATTTTCATCACTTCTTCTTCCAGACCGGTGTCACACGAGACGTCGGCTCTGCTTTTTCTTCTTCTCTAACTCATGGGGCGGGCGCAGCGGGCTATTCAGCCAATCATGGTCGTTGTTCTGCACATACGTCACTCTTAGGTCACATTTAGAAAAGCACGATTGGCTGGAATTTCAAGATGCATTCAGGGTTCACAAAAAAACTCAGACAGACCGTTGCGGCAGGCTGATGGAAACCGATCACAACTACACATTCAAGGAATGGCCAAATTATCGTATTTTTGGCCTTTTTCGGGATTATTGATCGTACAGAGGGTAAAATTATCGTACAAATACGATAATTATCGTACACCTGGCAACACTGAAACTAAGTCTTAGCAGCAGCACCTTCTCATAGTGGATCAACCAGTTTGCTGGTGACATCCAGAACTAGCTGTTCACGTGACGGAGGACCATCAGCCTAACAATGGATTGTTAGTGCCCTGATGGCCACTTGCTGTTCACAGAGATCTGAGTGATACTAGCAATAACAGCATTGTAAGAGGGGGACAGTTGATTTTGACAGATCAATTATTACACCTCCAGTGTACTCAGGCATTCGTCAGTCTACATGTACTGATTAGACTCAAAGCAGACGCCCACAGGGCATGTCCATGTAAAGTTCAATTTTTACAACCAAGTACGCGTACTCTGTGTCACACAATAAACGGACTGTTTTGTATGCAACACCAATGTAGCCTGGTTAAAACCAGACCCTTGTCCTTCACTTCGCTTTGTACGGGACTTCTCTCATAGACAAGGATTTCTCCGGTAGATTTTTGAATGGACCAATCAGAGAACAGAAGGCGGAGTTTTGTTGGTTTAGCCTGGCGAGGCCAGGCTATTCAGATAAATAGCTCAGAAACCACTCGGTGGATATTTTTTCTGCTACCAGTGTGTAATTATATGGCTCTAATTTACTGACTGTTGGCCTAGATTAAACATTTGAGATAAAATTCGATTTTTTATCATTTATTTTCGTAGCGCACCCGAGGCTGTTTGGAAAATGTCAAACCGAAACTATTTAAATCCAGCAGATTTGACCATTTCGTGAATTGATTTAGGAACTGTTAAGCTCAGGAACCCTTCTGATATAACGTCAGCTAAGAAATATATTTTTCTCAGCAAAGAAATAATAGTTTTTTACCTTGTTTTCATGAAAATTCCTTCGTGGCGGCAGCCATTTTAACTGACGACGTCAGTCGACGTCGTTCAAAACTCCGCCTTCTGCTCTCTGATTGGTCCGGTCAAAAATCGACCGGAGAAATCCTTGTCTATGAGAGAAGTCCCAGACCCAGTACAAAGCGAAGTGAAGGACAAGGGTCTGGTTTTAACCAGGCTAACACCAATGTATCAATCATCAGCACACTGGTTGATCCACAAGTGAGGAGAGTGTGCATGGGAAGATGGAAGGATTACTTTAAGGAGCTAATGAATGAAGAGAATGAAAGAGAAAGAAGAGTGGAGGTCATAGAAACTGTGGACCAGGAAGTGGGAAAGATTAGTGAGGGATGAAGTCCGGAAAGCTCTGAAAAGAATGAAGAAGGGAAGGCAGTAGGACCTGATGACATACCAGTGGAGGTTTGGAAATGTCTTGGAGAGATGGCAGTGAGGTTTTTGACTCAATTATTTAATGGAATATTTGAGGGTGAGAAAATGCCTGAAGAATGGAGAAGAAGTGTGCTGGTGCCCATTTTTAAGAACAAGGGTGATGTACAGAGTTGTAGAAACTACAGGCAAATTAAAGTGAAACTAAACCGAAATTTAACTTCTTTTAGCTGATAAACTCCCTAGAATGTGTTTAAAATGTTTCATAGCACTATTTCTGTGTTAATTTTCATGTATTTGTGCGTGTTAGTTAAAATCGGCAATATTTGGTCTAAAAACGTGTTTACGGTACTCCTATGGGTTGAACAGAGGAATTGCACCTTAATTTTCTTGTTGGTCTAGGTTTCGCACAGTGAAGTGTTTTCGCAAGCTTTCTTCATAGCCTCTGCTGCCCGAGTATAAAAGTGGAGCCACGCCCCTGAGAAGGTCACTCCCCCTGCAGAGCTCAGGGGTTGGGTTAGCGATAGCATTAGCATTGATGAGTGAAGCTGTTCCAAGAACAGCTCTTCAAACTGATGTTCACCCACCCTTACACCATCAGAGTACAATCCGTTTGGAGGTGAGTACCATTTTACACCTTTCTATTCCATAATTTATCTTTTGAGTATATGACGCGTTTCTTCATGTGCTATGTTTGCGACCTGCAGCGTTGCTTCGTTGTGGCCCACATAAGGTCGTGGCGTTTTCATCTGTTGCTGATCAACGTTAGTTTGTGTTGTAGTTGCGTTTAAATGCTAAAAATCTAGTGTTTCTTATGAACACCGCAGTGTGTGTGAACTCTTATGAACTCGGATAAGGAAGACCGCAACATCAAAAAACAATAGAGACTAGCTGTGCTAATTTTAGCTGTTGTAGGCTACTGGTTAACGATGTTTTAGACCCGGTGTTCTTTTGCTGCAAATAATGTTATGGTATTTATAAAATAATATGTACTTGGTGAATGAATGCCTCTACAACAACATCAACTACTACCTCATACATATACTGTGTACATTGACTCATACGCTGCTTTGCCACTTTGCAAATGTCAATGCTAGAAACCTTTAGTTTATTTTAGTTATACTTTTTATACTCTTTTTTTATACTAGTATGCAAAAACTCAGGACAATATTATGTTCATTAAATGTTTAATGTTTTAGTTTTAGAGTTGGTGTAAATTTTCATACTCTTATACCACTATGCAAAAAACTCAGGACAGTGTTAGTTTTACTATTTTATGCTTATGTCTATTATTATATGTTTCAGTGTTTCAATGTTTAGATGTTTACTGTTGCACCGAGGGACTGAGAGAAACGCAATTTCGGTCCTGTGTATGTCCTGCACTGTACATATTGCAGATCTGACAATAAAGTTGACTTTGACTTTGACTTTGAATATCATGGTCATCAGCTCTGTGCAGCAGTATTTATTTTGCACTGGGTCATCTGTTTGACAGATCAACAAGGTGATACAACAGTAATGTTTCTCAAGTATGTTTGTATGTAAGGTGATTAAAAATGTGTTGTTCTTTTTTAGCTCCATGAGGCGTTCCACATCCAAGGAATCTCTGAGCCGTGTTTCACAGACATCAAGCTTGATTGGAGACATGTTGACATGTCACTTTGGAGGTGACATGAGAGCTGATTCACCAGGTATTCATGTTTTATTTATTACAGGTACTCCAATTAACCTATTAAACTTTTATTATGGCGGACATTATATAAAAACAAACATTTTTAAAAAAGTCTATGCAACATTAATTCTTGTTTATTTGTTCATTGCTACCTGTCCCAACATTTTGGAGATTTGTTGACACTGTGAAATTTTGAATCAACATTTTTCTCCATTAAAATGTTACATTTACTCAGATAAACTTTTGATCTGTCATCTTTGTTCTATTATGTGATCTTTCCTCTGTTCAGGACTGCAAATATCCAGGGTCGGGATGGAGTGAGTGGGAAGTCGACCGTTGCAACGTGTCCCAGATTTGTCCTCATGCATGAGGCAAAAAATAAATAAATAAACAAATTGATTACAAAAACTTGTTGTTTATGATTCATTTTATTAACAGTAAGTTAATTCAAAACAATAAAAGGGTCTGTGTCGTGTCAACCCTGAAAACACACGGAACACCACTTCTAGCTCCTCTGTATGGACGCAGTGGACAGAAGAACAGCAGTCCCAAACACTCGAGACCACCTTCAGAATGCTCCACCTGCCAGCCAGAAAACAAACAGGGTCTCAGCTGTAGCATCCCAACATTGTCGTGGATGCAGGTCTCAAGAGATGAAGCCGCTCTGGCCGAGACTCTCTGCTTCATCTTCTTCTTCTTGGTTAAAGTAATCCTGGCTGCAATTACTCTGAGTGGCTGCTGGGTGCTTGAGTCATCACAGTTATCTAAAAAGAACATTTTAAAGGATACACAGTATTGTTAAATTCATTGCAATTGGTTTGGTTTGCATTAAGAAATATTGTTTCTCATAAATCTTATCAGCTGTGCTGTGCCCAGTTTTGATTAGCTGACACATAGCTTAAACCAGGGGTGCTCACACTTTTTCAGCATGCGAGCTACTTATAAAAAAACCAAGTCAAAAAGATCTACCCAATACAAAAATGCAAAACATATAATTATCTTCAAATGTATTAAGGATTCTTTTTATGTACAATGTACCTATGTTGATGTACCTTGCATAACTGAATAAGCCAATATTGCACAACACATGTACAGTATTTTCTGCTGTATAGGTCACACCTGTGTATAGGTCGCATTGTCCAATTATTACCAATACAGTAGATTGGAAAAATCCCTAGATGGGTCACACTGGTGTATAGGTCGCACCTACGTTTAGCTCTGCTGCAAATGTCTGCCACAGGAGCACACAGCAAGGCTTTTAAGAAGATTTACACTTAAAATCAATTATTTGTTTGATAAAAATTATAGCAAATATATGTCTGAGCTGAACTTTTCCTTAATAAATGAACGTACGGTAATTGTGAAATGAGCTGAATTTAAAAATTTGTTTCACCGAAAGTGATAATCATAGGATTATTATTATTATTTATTTATTATTTTACATGTGCATGTGAAATTAGCTGTTGGCTATGAGATCTTAATTTAGGTGTGAAAGCCAGGCTGGAATCAAGTGTTGACCGATGTCATTAAGAACCAACAGATAAAGCTGCATGCTTTTATCAGTTTAGATATACTTTTTCTGCTGCGTTCTTCACCTAAATTAATATTTACAGCTTCAGTCTACTGTTGTTTGATTTTATTGAAGAAATAAAAGTACTACTGTGACATTGGAGCACAACAAACAGGCATTCATGAGGATACATCTAGAAACAATATAATTCTGTAAATATTAGCAGCGTCATCACAAATTGAAAATAACATTACCAGTTGATAGAGTGACCACCTTTTTTAATTAAATTGAAGTGTTTTTGATGTTCAGCTCATCAGAATGTGCGTAATACAACACGCTGAGTTTTTACAGGCATAATAGCATGATTGATAAATGCAATCCATTCCAGTAAAACCCAACAGAATCTCAGTGCTGAATCCAACAATACGATTAATACCATCAGTCTTTCTACAGTAAGAGTTAACAAAGAGTTGAGGAAAGACACTGAGCAGTTTTGCTGTAGTGGTGAATGATGCACAGAAAACATTGACGTGTGGTGATAAAATCCAGACAAAAAGGGAAATATGCTGAAACCCTTGTCTCTGTTTTTTTGGGACAGTTGGGATACAAATGGAAACAAAAATGCACATGACGAGAAGATTCTGCAAAAGGAACCAAGAAACCCGGAGGTAAAGAGTTCAATGTTCCAACCAGCAGACAAAAGTTGACAATCCTGCAAATGCGGCAGCGCTCATGACCAAATGTGTTCTTATCTTCACGTGGAATCTGATCCACAAGGTAACAACGCACATGTTTAAATGAAAATATATCTGCCAACATCTGCACAACATACATCTTGAGTTTTTGATCATAGTTGGCTCATTGTGTTTTACTGGATCGGTGTCCAGACCAACAGATTTCCTGACCAAAAAGCGGCATGCCCTAGAAAAATCATTTAGATTGTTTAACATTCAGAGTATAAACATTTAGAAATGCCTGTTTTGTCACATGACTCAGTTTGAGTGAAATGAAAAAGGCACAGTGCAATGTGACATGTGTTGTGGTTCAGCTTGATGTTTAATTTACATAATTTTAGGGGCTGGTAAACACCAGAAGATTTTTATTAACATCCCAACACATGAACTTTCACAACTAAAAAATGATGTACTTTATTTTTTATTATTACGGTCATGGCAACAAAGAAGCTGCCTCTGAGTGTGCTTTACATATCAGAACTAATAAAAGTTCATTTTTAGACCATGTGCAGCACTGTGGATCCTGCAGACATAAAGACAGACTCCCTTCCACAACTACAAATCAGAAACGTATGTTTGCTTTCCATTCCTATAGAATGTCAGCTGAGAAGGAATAAAAGAACAAAGTATATGGAGAAGATACTTTCAAAAACAAATCTATAGCTGGAATATTACAGTAATAGACATAACAGATCAAGTCAAAACGTGAGAAGAGCTACGGAATGGATGGATGGATGGATGGATGGATGGATGGATGGATGGATACGTTATTAATCCCCAAGGGGTAAATTTGAGGCATCCAATAGAATGTTCTAGTTAAACAGAAAAAAGACGTGAAATACTGGTAATAAAATTATAAAAAAGAAATAAAGAAACAGAACACACAAATTTGGGAAAAGACAATATGCACCTGCACAAGGTGGTCGGGCAGCACGGTGGCGCAACTGGTAGAGCTGCTGCCTCTCAGCAAGCAGGTCCCTGGCTCAAATCCCAGTCCGGGGGCCTTTCTGGGTGGGAATTTGCATGTTCTCTCTGTGCATGCATGGGTTTTTTCTGGGTACTCCGGTTTCTTCCCCCAGACCAGCTTCTTGTTCACATAACATCCAGGAGAGTTGGCCAATTCAAAGCCGACAAAGGGGAGCCAGATTCAGATAACAACAGTTATTTGTGTCGGGCCGACTCTGCTTGATTTTTGTCTGCCTTATAGTTAGTTCTATGGGTACATCTCAATGGTGACTCCAAACAGCAAAATTTTGTGGTCAATATTGCCGGGCCAAGCTTGCATCTTCTCCCAGGTTGATTCCTTCTCGCCAGTGAGTTTCAGGAGCTGCAAGTGGCCTGTAATTCTCAAAAACTGCGTCCAGCTTACAGCTCAGCTCACACTGCATCTGAGACTGAATGCTCACCGCACGGCACATTCCTTCACACAAGCCGGGCAGCTTTACAATGGCCGGAACAGCTGCCAACGTTTTCCGTATTTGTCGATATGCCATGTAACCACCATCTCCAAAAAGCAGAAATCCTGTTATCATAAATCCAATTATGTACACATCTTCTATATCCTCAATGGACAATACGGACAAGCACATGATCTTCCACTGCTCCCAGGAATCCATTGTGTATCCATTTGCAAGTGTCCCATCAGGGCAAGAGGGTTCTCCTCTTGCAGATCAGCAAACTGTGATTAAACCTTTTTTGGATAATGTAAAATTCTTTAAAAATTCTTTTTTTCCCTTTTAATAAAGAAGATTCTATTACAGTACACTGGATGTTTTATTACTTGTTTTTTACTGAACACATGCAGTTTGGTGTAATAATTCAAATGTCAGTAAAAAATGTTACAGATTCACACAAAAAAATAAATAAAAAAAATCCAGTGGAAAAGAAAATAAGAAAATCAATTTTACTGTTGGATGTGTGGTTTTTTTCCTCTCCTATATTTCTTTTTAATGGTTTGCTTGATCAATGGCATGGATTTCTAAAGAAATTTCATAAACTATGATGTTTCAAAGATAAGAGAAATGGACCAGGATGAACAAGAACTAAGAGAGGAAAAAAAAACGGAAGGTGAGAATAGAAAGTAGTCATGAAGTCCAACTTTAAGAAGTCATAGAAAGCTGGGGAAGAGAGCTCCATTTATAAGTGCTCACAGTTAGATACATGAGGTCGTGAAGGCACGCAGCAGGTTGAGCATTCTGAGTGGAGTACAGTCTTAAGTCAGAAGGGTCAGTCCAGGGGGGTAAATGGGCCGCATGAGTTTTCTCTGAATCAATTCCTAGAAAACCCTAACTAGGCCATTCATATTTCCTCTGCCTTCCGAATGTGTTGGCCTTAAGTGATTCAGCCAATGAAACGATCAGTTGAACTTGTTCAACATGACTGTAACATGCTACAGTCAGTCAGGCACCAGAAAACACAAGAAATAGATGGCACACGTCAGAGCTAAGCCGGTAAGCTCAGCAACAGCAAACTCAAAATGATTTAAAAAGGGGGATTAGAAGCAACAGGAGAGTTAACATCAACAAAAACAAAGTCTTACAGTATATTGTTTTCTTTAGTCCTACTTGTACTGATTTACTAGACTTGGTAGCTTTTTGTGGGATTAAGCACTTAAAACCAGGGAGAGCTGGGGCTGAGCAATGCCATGCAAACACTTTAACAAACAGCCTCCAGGAGAGCTGCTTTTACAGTAATACCCTGGGTCAAATAACAGTCACAAAGCTTAGTTTGTTTTAACAAGCTTTAACTTGCACAAAGAAAAACTAAATTTATTTTTTATATTTCATTGCATTTTGTAAAATATCTTATGCATTTTGAAATAAATGTCTCTCATCCTGTTTTCTATACAAAGTACTTTTAAACAATAAAGTAAAGTAAAACTTTAATGTTCTTCAGGAGCAGTTTGCATTACAGACAGTCGTCAGGTCAGGGCCACTTTAAACAAGCAATACTTTATACTGCATACTACATATTAAATATAATACAGTACCAGTACATTCAAAACAGGATCCAGTATCACTTTCCGTCAAAAAGAAGTCAGGAAAATGGAGTTGTCTTGATATCACCATAAACATTTATAAAACTATATGTTTTAAAAGATGATTAAATTAAAGTTGTTGGGAAGGTATAGTGCAGGTGAAGGATACCTGAAGTTGTTTGGTTTTCAGTTTGGACATTGCTCAAGTGAAGGTTGTTGTTGTTTGTAGTTGTTGTTTTTTTTGTTTTGTTTTGTTTTTTAAATAAGGGGTTGATATTATAAGACTATTTTCTTCTTTCTGTACCTTTTCATTCAAGTTTTTTTTCTGATGAAACCTGGCTCACCTCTGAGAAGGGAGCAGACTTCCCACTGAGGGGGTATGAGTTTAACTATATAAACAGAAAGAATAAAAAAGGGGGAGGTGTAGCTTTGTACATAAATAATTAACTAAAATACAAGGTGGTAGAAAATATGTAATTGTCAGTTGATGATATAATGGAATGCATTACTATTGAAATTCAATTTGAGAAGCAGAAAAATATCATGGTCAGCTGTGTGTACAGAGCACCAGCATCTGACACTGAAGTCTTTACAAATTACATGGAAACACTGTTTGCTAAGATTGATCAAAAGGTTTTTTTTCATCTGTGGAGACTTTAATATAGACATATTGAATCCAAACAAGGGTAAAAGTGCAGATAACTTTATTGACACTATGTACAGTTTAGGTTTATATCCACTTATTACTAAACCAAGTAGAATAACAACACACAGTTCAACCCTGATTGACAATATATTTACTAATTGCATGGAAAGTAAATTGAGGAGTGGACTTCTTATAAATGATATAAGTGACCATCTGCCAATGTTTGTTATCCTAGAAGAGGTTTGCAGAAAAGTAAATGAGGTCATCAATATCACATACAAAATAATTATGTCAGAAGACTCAATAGGTGCATTAAGAAATGATTTACAATCACAGAACTGGAAAGTGTTGTATGAAGAAAAAAATACTGATAAAGCCTTTGAGATTTTTATCAAAATAATTAAAGTATTTTACGACAAAAACTGTCCAATTGTACCTATTAAATACAGGCAAAAAAACAAAGATAAGCCATGGATTACTAGAGGATTACAAAATGCATGTAAGAAAAATAATAATCTATATAAACAATTTATAAAATATAAAACGCTTGAAGCAGAGCAAAAATATAAAACTTGTAAAAATAAATTAACTATTATTATGAGAAAATGTAAAAAAAAGAATACTATTCTAAAATATTAGAAAATAACACACATACCTGCAAACTCAGAAGGGATGAAAAAGGTGGCAAACGTTGCGTATATTTTGCTTTGAAAACTGCGATCTTCTCCGAAAGGTGACTAGTTTGCAGGTATGAACACAAAACACTAAAGGAATTTGGAAAACTTTACATAGCTTGTTAAGAAAGAATTCTTCCAATACTACTCACCCTGAATATTTTATCTATAATGACAAAACCCTGAATGAAACAGTTGGGATAGTGAATGGATTTAATGAATATTTTGTAAATTTAGGGCCTAAGTTAGCTGATCAAGTAAATGACTCAAACCTACAAGATGAGGACAGTCTGGAAATTTGTATAAAACGAAATACATCTTCTATGTACCTGAAACCAGTAGACAACATAGAAATTAAGGAAATAGTAAATCAATGTAACAATAAAAAATAAATGGACTGGAACGAAATTAACATGTCACTTATTAAGAAGATAATTTATGATATTGCAGACCCACTGACCTACATCTGCAACCTGTCACTCATAACTGGAACATTTCCAAATGCAATGAAAATTGCAAAGATTATTCCTCTATTTAAATCTGGCGATAAGCATATGTTTAATAATTATAGACCTGTGTCCCTACTTTGTCAATTTTCTAAAATACTAGAAAAAGTGTTTAGTAAAAGGTTAGATAATTTTATTGAAAAGCAAAACATTCTGACAGATTGTCAATATGGCTTTAGAGAAAACAGATCAACTTTGTGATGTTTCTCTGCATGCTTAATGAACATGCTGGTTTGGAGCAGACGTCACTTTATTGTTTAAGTCACACGAGACACTCTCTCATACAGCACAAGCCTTAACTACTCTGTTCTCTGCACTTTCTGCTCTCTGTCCCGTATCCGTGCGCTTGCGTCACACACACACTTGCGGTGCATTCACTGACAGTCTGTAAAACAAATGCATCAGCACCGCTGTATACATTACATCACTCTTTTTTTTTTTTTTTTTGCAAATAACTTTTTCATTCATAACGGCATTTGACAAAACTGACTTCACTGAACTTCTGGATTAACAAAAATGTCAGACAGTGTTGAGACACCTCAAAACTCGATGACAAGATAATATCACTGGTCCCAAACAAAATCAACACAATGATAGCACTGACATTCAGTGTGAACTGTTAAGCCAAAACGTAGATCAGCCTCTAGTTGCTGTTTAACACAAACTGTTGAAACAAAACATTAATGAAGTTCTTGTCCTTATCTTTCAGCCTAGCTCATAAGTATTTAAGTATGATGGACATCTTCGGTGTCTCTTAGGCTGAACTTGTGGTGGTGGAACAGTAATGTCTACATCTTCATCTTCAGAATCAGGTGAAGACTGTTGTACACTGGCACTGATCTTTTTGAAGAAGGAGGAGTTTCTTGTGATTGAATGTCCATTGTTGCTGGCGGTAACCATGGAGCCTTTACGGTGGGTTACCGTGTGGGGGTCACTGTTGTAGGGTGTTGTCAGTTTGCTGTGTTTCGGTTGTCGGTACAGTACGGTGTCGCCAATTTGGAGAGCGTTGGGCTTGGCACCATGACGTACGTCCGCATTAAGTTTCATCTTTTCCTTTGCAGTCTAGTCTCGGCTTCTGATCACGTGGTCACTGGTGTTTTCCACAACGTTAGAGAAGATCGGAATCTTTGTATAGATCTTCCGCTGGAACATGAGCTCTGCTGGAGATGCTTTGGTGGTGCTATGTGGAGTAGAGCGATACTCACGGAGAAATGTGTTTAATGTCTGTTGCCATGCAGTACCTTGGCAGTGTGACACTCTGACTGCCTTTCCCAATGTACGCATGAAATGCTCTGCTGTTCCGTTTGCTTGAGGCCATAGAGGTGTTATCTTCCTGTGTTGGCAACCCATGTCTGTCAGAAACTTTGAAAAATGTTCACCGTTAAAGGGAGGTCCATTGTCTGTTTTGAGACATCTGGGAATTCCAAACATTGAAAATATCTTGTCCAGCACAGGAGTAACAGTGTTTGCTGAAATAGACCTAATGGCCTCAACTATTGGGTAGCGGGTGTACTCATCCACTATGACCAGCAAGTACTCACCAGTTGGTAGTGGGCCATAGAAATCCACGCTGATTGTGTGCCATGGTGATTCTGGTAGTTTTGACATTTGAAGGGGCTCGAAATGAGTTATTGGTGTGTTTGCTTGGCAGGCTAAACAGTTCTTAACTACAAACTCTGCTTTTTGGTCCATGTTGGGGAACCATAATTTTGACCTGAGCAATGTCTTCGTCTTGACAATTCCTTGGTGTCCCTTGTGGGCTAATTGTAGTACTCTGTCTTCTAGACTTGAGGGGATGACGAGTCTAGTGCCACGAAGAAGAATGTTGTCCGTGTGTGACACAGTCAGTTCATTGCAGATTTGCTTGTACTTTTGTAGAATGTTGATGTCTTGTGAGTCGTCCTTGACTTGGTGCCAGGTGTTGTCTCTTAAGTGTGCAACAACCTTCTGTAGGACTCTGTCTGTGAGGGTTGCCTCTTTGATGTCAGCTAGAGTCATGGCTTTGGGTGTGTCATGTTGTGCTAGGAAGTTAACATACTCTTCAGCTACCTTTGTTGCTCTTGTGTGGTTTCCAGACTGTATGGGGATCGGATGCCTGGACATGTAGTCGGCTGGGTTATCCGTTCCTTTCCTGTAGACTACTCGAAGATCGTATGGTTGAAGCCTTAGTCCTCATCGTTCGATTCTTGCAGGTGGTTTTGAACGAGGGTTGTTCCATATTACTTCCAGCGCTTTGTGGTCTGTAACCAAAGTGAAAGGGTGTCCATACAGATACAGGTGGAAATGTTCACAGCTCCATACTATTGCTAATGCTTCTCGTTCTGTCTGCGAGTAGCATCTCTCAACGTCGCATAGAGCACGACTAGCGTATGCTATAGTGTGTCTTTCTCTCTCTTTTCCAAGTTGATAAAGAATAGCTCCTAGCCTGGCCCTCGCCATTCCTACACAGCTCCATTCAATTCTATTTTCCCTTCACTGCTGGGTCTGGGACTTCTCCCATAGAGAAGGATTTCTCCGGTAGATTTTTGACTGGACCAATCAGAGAACAGAAGGGGCTGAGTTTTTGGCCCCTAACCCACGCCCCCACCTGTCCCAGCGCGCAGCCAGCGAGCATTCGCATGTTCTCATTCAAAGCGATGCAAAGCGATGCAGGACTGTTTTATATGTGACACAAATGTATTAATTTCTCCTTCTTAATCCCTTATCTGGAGTTTTTTTGTTTGTTTTTGCCAAAAGTCAAGTGATCGCTCCCTCCTCCTCCCCCTCCGCTGAGTGCAACGATGAGGAAATGCCTCAGGTTGTCACGAGAGAATTAAACTAAGGTTTTACGTTGCTGCCCGAGTCCCTGCAGATTTTCTGGTCTTCTGAACCAGTGCTCCATGGTTTTATTTTATTTTTTTAGAACTTTTTATTAACATATAACACAGAATATGCAACGGCAGCCACGCAGCGAGAGGCGTGTGGAGGAGGCGCAGCAGGAGGCAGAGCTGATGATGATTCTCAAGTTCAACAGACCACGGGGGAGCAGCCATATATGGCTCTGAGGGGGAGGGAGCAGAATGCTTTTCCCTGTTCAAAATTTTTCTAAGATCCAATGGTTTTGTTCCGCAGCAGAGGCCACGCCTCCAGCAAGAATCGGTTCTCTATGGAGAAAGTCCAGACCCTAGTACGAAGCAAAGTGAAGGACAAGGGTCTGGATTTAACTAGGCTAAATAGCTCCTAGACCAACAGGGCTTGCGTCCACGACTAGTTCTGTGTCTTTGGTAGGATCAACGTATGACATCACAGTCTCACTGGTTAAACTGTCTTTCAAGTCTTGCAGGGCGTTTGCTTGGATTGGACCCCAGCACCATTGCGTGCCTTTCTTGGTCAGCTCTTTAAGTGGTGCTAAAATTGAAGCAAAGTCTTTAATGAAATGTGAGCAGTATGTCGCCATGCCCAGCAGGCTTCTCACCTCGGTGGGGTTTTCCGGCGCGCTGGCTTCCTTGATCACAGCAACCTTCTTTGGGTCAGCAGATATGCCACCGGCTTGGAAGATGAATCCGAAAAATTCCAGCCTAGATTTGTTGAATTCACACTTATCTTTGTTAAGTGTGAGACCTTTCTCCTTGAGCCTCTGGAACACCATTGTGAGGCTGTTGTCATGATCTGCTTGTGTCTTTCCATGCACAATGATGTCATCGCTGAGGTTTTTCACACCTTCAATTCCTTGTAGAGCCTGACAGATGGCATTTTGAAAAACTTCTGCTGCTGATGATATGCTAAGTTCAGACGTTTGTACCTCCTCAGACCTTTATGCGTGCTGAATGTTGTGATGTATCGGCTATCAGGGTGGAGTTCTAGCTGATGGTAGCCAGCTCTTAGGTCTAGCTTGGAGAAGACCGTCGCTCCGTTCAACTCATGGATGACTTCGTCCATAGTGGGAGTAAGATGACATTCACGTTGGATGGCAGTGTTAGCTTGTCTCATGTCTACGCAGATTCTGACTTCATTCGGTCTTTTGGGTTTGGGTGGAGTCACAATTGGGGAGACCCAAGGTGTAGGCCCAGTCACTGTCTCGATTATATTGTTGTCTTCTAACTTTTGGAGTTCATGTTCTACTCTCTGACGAATGTGAAATGGAACACGTCTGTGTGGCTGACATGTGGGCTGAACATTAGTGTCTATGTGGAGTTTCACTTGAAAGTCCTTTAGCATGCCTATGCCTTCAAAAAGTTCTGGGAAACTCTCCACAAGCCTGTCTGCCACTGTGGGTCTTGGTGTATCTGAGACATTGTTCACTACAGTACTTTGATGAGGCCTAACTGATTAGCTGTGTCATAGCATAACAGAGAACAGCCTTTGCCTGTTTTCACGTAGAACTTGCATTTAGTATTTTTGTTGTTTGCTTCTGCTTCACAGACAAACATGCCGGCTAGTTGTAGCGGGGTAGAACAGCCATATGAAAAAAACTTTAGTATCAGGTGGGACTAATTGCGGTTGTGGCGAGAGCAAGTCTAGGGCAGACCTACTGATGATGTTCACCGTGGCACCTGAATCCAGTATCACTGAGATCTCAATGCCTCCTAGTTTAATATGAGACATTGGCGTCTTGGTTTTGTCTGCGCCAGTCGTGACAAACACATAATCATCGCCACTGCTAGATGAATCCCTTCTGTCACCTTGTGCTGAGCTGGTGATTGAGAACACTTTCTTAGAGGTTTTGTCATGTTTATGGTACACTTTGGGCTTTGTGTCATAGCTTTGGACAGGAGGTTTTTGTTTCGATCGACATTGTCTTGCAAAATGGTTTAGCTTACCGCAGGCTTTGCAGTCCTTTCCTCGTGCAGGGCAGTACCCTTCATGTGGATATTTTCCTCCACAGTTTCTGCACTGGTTGTTTGGTTTGTTGGTAGCTATGGCTTTATAAGCGTTGTTTGGTTGAGCTTTCGGCTGTATGGCGTTCACAGACGCCGCTGCTCCTTGTTCCATGCCTGTTGCATGCTGCTCGGATAGTTCCGTTGATCTCCCGTACTCTAGAAGATCCTGTAGACACATGTCAGGCTCTCTCAGCGCTCGTCTGCGGAGCCTGGACGACGTACAACTTTGAATTAATTGTCCTTTAATTTCTAGATCCACATCAGTAAATCCACAGTATTTTGCGAGCATGCGAAGCCGTGTGCAATATGTGTCTAGGCTTTCACTTGGATGTTGTACAGTTTTCCTGAAGACATATACTTCGTACAGGACGTTTTTCTTCGGTGTAAAATACGTGTCTAGCTTCGATTTTACATCAGCATACTTGTCTGTGCTCGCTGCTAGCGTGTCACAAATATCATACACTCGTTCACCTGCTAGGTGCAACAGTAGAGCTTTCAGCCATGCGTCACCAGAAATGTTGAAAGCAGCTGTGTAGTTCTCAAACCTCTGTATCCATTTTGTTCAGCGAGGTCCAACTGAACTGGGTTCTGTTTCAGTATCAAACGGTTGAAGTGCAGGTGTAGTTGCAAGTGACATGGTTCACTCCGACACGTGTCACTGATTGGTATTAGCTGGTTAGCTAACTGCTAGCTTGTACTTAGCTTCTCGGCGTGGAGCTACCATCTGCCTTTTTCTTCTTTTTTTTCTGCCGTTTTCAATCCTCGTTGCCAATGTGATGTTTCTCTGCACGCCTAATGAACATGCTGGTTTGGAGCACATTACAAACTTCAATGGCACTGATGGCGTTAACAGAAGAAATCATAGACAGTATGGATGAAAGGCAAGTTGCAATTGGTATATTATTAGATCTAAAAAAAGCCTTCAATACCATCAATCATGACGTCTTACTAAAAAAATAGAAAGGTATGGAATTAGAGGGGTGGCATTAAACTGGCTTAGAAGCTATATTGGACAAAGAAAACAATTTGTAGAATTAGATCATCAGAAATCAGATTTACTAAATATAGCTAGTGGGGTTCCGCAGGGATCAGTGTTGGGACCCAAATGATTCAATTTGTATATAAATGACATGGTCAAAGTATCAAACCTTATAAAATACATTATATTTGCAGATGATACAAGTATCTTCTGTACTGGAGAAAACATTCAACAACTTTCAGAGGTGGTCAATAAAGAAATGAAAAAACTACAACAGTGGTTCAAAAATCATAAATATTCTTCTTCTTCTTTTTTCGGCTTTTCCCTTTTCAGGGGTCGCCACAGCGAGTCATCCTCCTCCACCTCACTCTGTCCTCTGCATCCTCTGTCCTCACTCCAACTACCTTCATGTCCTCTCTAACTGCATCCATATATCTCCTCTTTGGCCTTCCTCTGTGTCTTTTTCCTGGCAGCTGCATTTCTAACATCCTTCTACCAATATACCCACTGTCCCTCCTCTGGACATGTCCAAACCATCTCAGTCTGGCCTCCCTAACCTTATCTCCCAGTTGTTCAACATGTGCTGTACCTCTGATTATCTCATTCCTGATCTTATCCATTCTTGTCACTCCTAAGGAGAACCTCAGCATCTTCATTTCTGTAGTGGTGGACACCAGACCACCAGGGAGCGCTAATGCGCTAATCTGCTTACAGCGGACCTAAACTATTTGTCAGCGTTACAACGGATTGTCTAACTTTTATAATTCATAAGCGGATTTGTGCTATTTTTATTTAAAATGCAGTACCGCTAATAACTAATTATCTATTAGTAAAAACGAAAAAACTTATTTACGGGCTCTTATGCTGGCTCTCGTAGCGGCTTGTTTACCTTTTTCCCCCTTGGTGAGGGAGCAGAGAGGAGGGAGGGGGAGCAGAGGGGAGAACAGATGCGGATCTACCATGTAGGCAAATGATGCCGTTGCCTGGGGCTCCCAATCAGCAGGGGCCCCGGCCCCGCCCGCCCCGGCCAGTCACCTACATCCCTAACATTGCTCATGCTTGTTAATGTACATTTAACATAAAAATAATTATAGTTACGATGAAAACGATCATTAAAAACGCAATACAAAAACCGGTCGATTTCTGTATCCCCCTACTAAAAATGGACTATTCCATCTTGACATCTTCCGGGTCAGAGGTGAACTCGGGTGCTAATTCTGTGGCTAGCTGGTTGCGCTCGGTGTCTTCATAAATCATGGGAGAATCCCGTTGTATCAAGCTAAATTAACGCGGCCGGAGGATTGTATTGTGTGTTTTGTGTCAACCACTCGACGGTGAGTCGTTCGTTTTATGTATTTGGGTTCCTTTTATGAAATAGAAATGCGGTGGCGACACGCCCATGTATTTGAGATTTAAAAGTGGTCTTAGTGATTAAAAGATCATTCTCTTTTTGTTAATTTCGTGGCCGAATAGAATATATATACGTAAAGTATTAAATAAATCCTTTGATTTTTGTAATTTCATCCTTTTAGGATCATTTTAGTTACTTTTCATTAAATCTGTTGACTGCCTATAGAAATTTGGAATTGGTTTAATTTATTTTGGGTTGCGCAAGAAAAAAGAAATTACTATTTGTTTTTTGAAACAATATTGAAGTAAATTAAGCTTAATTGACTCTTATATGAATTAAACTTGGATACAACTTGGAAGTGCACTTTAAAACTTGATCTGTAACTTTAATTTGATATGTACTGTTGATGTGGTCTTTGAATTGAAGTTATAATAATAATAATAATAATAATAATAATAATAATAATAATAATAATAATAATAATAATAATAATAATAAACTTTATTTGTATAGCACCTTCCTGCAATGCCTTGCATTGACCAAGGTGCTTAACAGGACATTTGAATGATTCTTGAAAAATACCTGCTGGAATTATTTTATTTGTTTTTGTGAATGTTTAACTATGTGAATGTTTAACTATTTTTGATAACAGTTTAGTCCTGTGTATATAGTAATGCTAATTTTTGTTTTGTTTATGACCTTGTTTAGGTCAGGGGGGTTTTCACCCCCTGTTCCCACCCAGGATGGCAAGCTACCGGATCACCGTAGCTGTGCGGTAGGACTTAAATTGCACCAAACTATTTGTTTTTTTCTGGACATATTACCCTGGATCATGAACTACAAACTACCAGATTATTGATTGATGGACCTTTAATCATCCGGGATTCAAGAACTGATTTAAAATAGAAAAAAAAGAACTCTTGGGTGTAATCAGGGTCTGTTTTGTTCTGTGTATTTTGTCTATTGGTTGTAATTAGGGTCTGTTTTGTTCTGTGTATTTTGTCTATTGGTTATACTCAAAGAAAATGATTATTATTACAAACAATATTATTATCAGAGTCAGAGAGTCTTTATTGTCATTTGCACCGCATGTAGTACATGTGATGAGATGAGATTATGTACACGGGGTCCCAGTTACATCCAACAACAAAATGTAAGAGAAAAACAGTAATAACATCTAGGATATGGACCGCTAGTTGGCAGTGTAGTGCAAATATTGCATAACTTGCTGGCTACCAATTGTTGAATTTAAATAGCGGTTTAGAATTTAGCTTCCCCTAATTTTCATAAGACATTAGTGCTTTTGAAATTGCGGACCTAAATAAATTAATTAGTGCTTTAGAAATAGCGAAACTAATTTTTGGATTAGCGCTGCCCAGCACTGCATTTCTGCTACTTCCAGTTCTTTCTCCTGTCTTTTTGTCAATGCCACTAGCTGTGTTTCCATCCATTTTCATTTCGAATTTTGAGCTACCTCGCAAATATGTAAATACAAATTAATGCAGATCAGAAGTGTTTCCATCTACTGGCTTGAAGCGCTTCTTCCAAGCCGCGCACAGCGTCATTACGTCAGACGTCAGCGTCATTACGTCAGACGTCAGCGTCATTACGTCAGACGTCAGCACTGCGCATGTCTACAGTAAACAGGAAGTAGCGGTTGTAAACAGAACCCGGCCACACATCTCGTCAAAATGGAGAGAATATTTCAGGTACGTGTTGCTATCGGGCGAGTTGTATTTATTCTGTCATGCCAACTAGTTTTAGCGATGTTACATGTTGTCCGGAGCGGAAACAGCTGATCAGTCACGTGACGTGAATGTTCGCTACGGCAGCACGAGTCGGCAAATGTGTTTCCATCTGTCGTTTTGCGCATCTGCTCATTTTCGAAGATCCCAAAAACCACCTCAAGCGAGCGTATAAACTTTTTGGCGAACTTGAGAAAGTAAATACGGATTTTGCCGTTTCCATTAAGCTTTTCTGCTGCGATACTTCAAAATGCGCACCTAGAAACCTTGATGGAAACACGGCTACTGTCTCCAGACCATACAACATAGCTGGTCTCACCACTGTCTTGTAAACTTTTCCTTTGACCTTTGCTGACACCTTTTTGTCACAAATCACTCCTGAAACTTTTCTCCATCCACTCCATCCTGCCTGGACTCTCTTTTTCACCTCTTTACCACATTCCCCATTTTCCTGGACAGTGGACCCCAAGTACTTGAAGTCCTGCACCTTTGTGACCTCTGCTCCTTGTAGCCTCACTGTTCCACTGGCCTCCCTCTCATTCACACACATGTACTCTGTCTTACTACGGCTGACTTTCATTCCTCTTCTTTCAAGTGCATACCTCCACCTCTCCAAGTTCTCTTCCACTTGTTCCCTGTTCTCACCACATATCACAATGTCATCTGCAAACATCATAGTCCATGGGGATTCCTGCCTGACCTCATCTGTTAGTCGGTCCATCACCAGAGCAAACAAGAAGGGGCTCAGAGCCGATCCTTGATGCAATCCCACCTCCACATTGAAGCTATCTGTCACTCCTACAGCACATCTCACCACTGTCCTGCTGTCTTCATACATGTCCTGTACCAGTCCCCTTTTCCACCGGTCGGCTCGGGTCGGATGTTACGTCATATGTGCGTCGCAGAGACCCCCTTTCATCCTTTTCCACCGGATATTCCGTGCTAAGCCGCGCGAGATTTCTTGAGATTTTCGGGCTGGTTTCAGAGGGGTACTGAGGCGAGCTCACCCGCTCCGGAAGTAGGAAGGAGGAGACTCGAGCAGTTTTCACGGAAGCGAGGGAAGTGATCACGGCAGGACTTTACATGAATAACACGGTAAAAACAATTATTATTTTTAAAATTTATAGCAAAGATGGGTCTTCAGCTGAACGTGTCCTTAATAAAATCACGTATTGCTCAAAACTGCAGGATTTTAAAAAGCAGGTTCGCCACGAGCAACACGCGGCGCGCGGGCGGCTTTATGTCTTTAAATGTAGCTCAATGAACAGATATAAAATATATTTCATAGCTGACTTTATAGTACGAGGGCTCCTGAGCTTAACCACGCTTTAATATTGTCACGTAGTGGTCAAATATGCTGCATTTAAAGTAGTTTCGCTTTGACTTCTTCCAAAACTGTGCTTGCACAACGAAAATAAATTATAAAAATTCGAATTTTATTTCAAATAACTCCAACAGGATACATTTAGTATATGAACATGTTGTGATTTTTTTGAAAAATATCAGCTATGTGGTTTTTGATAGAATTGATAATATGTGATACAAAGTACAAGGGAGAAAATTAATGGAGGTAGCTTGACACATTTATGTCTATAAAACATTGAATTTTATTTCAAATAACTCCAACAGGATACATTTAGTATATGAACATGTTGTGATCACACTGTGTTGTTTAAAAAAAAAAAAAAAACAGTTTCTGGACTAAATTAATCACATTTTTCTTTTACAGTCAACAGAAGAAAATCGCCAGAATTCAACAACCTGTGTCATCTTCTGGAGGAAGACGTGAGACACCAGATGGAAATTTGTTACTTCTGTTTGTCACTTCAAACTTTTCCTATTAAACGTTATATTTTCTTAAGTGGTGTCCTCGAACATTCAATTTCCTAAACTTATTTTATAATGTGAAGTGTGTATTGTGTTTAAATCCATACTGGAAGTTAAGAGAACTTTCCATTTGCATTTGACCTTTAAAGAATCATAAGATAAAGATTATTAGAATCTGCTCAACTGTTATTACGTTATAAATTATTTGGTTCTAGGATGAAGTCATACAAAAAAAGTCAAAAATTAAAAGTGGCCAAAGTCCTTTGGACAGTTTAAAGTTAAAGAATTCACAGACCATCCATCTACCATCTACCACCCAGCAGCAACTTTACCAGGGAAACTCTGGCAGTTTCAAAGATCACAGTGTGATGTTTTAAATCAACTTTATTTATAAAGCACATTTTAAAAACCACAGGGTCAACCAAAGTGCTGTACAATAACATAAAAGACAAGTTAATTAAAAACTATAAAAAGCATACAAAAATAAATACATATACCAGTCTTACTGCAGGTGTGTTAACATGCCATAAAAGATAAGATCACGTGTTAAAAGCCAAGGAATAAATGTGTGTTTTTAAATAAGATTTAAAAAGTTTTGAGGACTGTCAGCAGCAACTGCTCAGCTGATCTGAGATCGGGGAGGGCAGGAAGGTTGAAGCAGCTCAGATAAATATGGTTTTGCAACTTTATCAAGCACCTTGTGCATAACTAAATAATAAAATATGCTTTAATACATCTTTATTGTAAAAATACTAAATTGGAAAATACATGGGTTTAAAGAAGGCAACAAGGTAGGATTATGAATTGGGTTTAAAGATTACAGCTCATGAGGTACTCATTATAGCATGACATCTCTTTCACAACATTCTGTCAAAGCCTTTATTGTGTTCTTCTTCTAGTGGTGGCTAGTACTGTAGTAAATAGCTTGAGGGAACACTACTGCCACCATGTGGTAAGACGAGTAGGATTCTGGACCCCGCCCACAGAAGGGGTACAAAAAAGCTGTGGAAACAGAACATAGATGTGACCCGACCCGAACTGAGCCGACCTGAGCCGATCCAACCCGAGCCGAGCCGAGCGGTGGAAAAGAGGCAAAACATACTTTTCTGCCACTCCAGATTTCCTCATGCAATACCACACCTCCTCTCTTGGCACCCTGTCATATGCTTTTTCTAAATCCACAAACACACAATGGAGTTCTTTCTGACCCTCTCTGTACTTCTCTATCAACATCCTCAAAGCAAAGATGACATCTGTGGTGCTCTTTCTTGGCATGAAACCATACTGCTGCTCACAGATAGTCACCTCTTGTCCAAGCCTTCCTTCCACAAATAATCACTTAATTTAGATAAAACTAAATTCATGATATTTGGAAATTGTAAAAAAGAAGAAAATAATCTAATTAAAATAATTATTGACAATGTTGATTTACAACAAGTCCATGAAATAAAATTTTTGGGTGTCATATTGGATGATAAATTTAGTTGGAAACCACAGATCTGCCTAATAAAATCTAAAATAGCCAAAAGTGTTGCTGTTCTGAGAGGAATTAGTTCCCTTTCAGTCATTTCTCTTGGTGCAACATATGCTATGGGAATTGCGCCCCCGCGCGATTACCTGAAGGAATACATTCACGCCTTTACGGCAAGGGCATCAGCTTGCGTCAGAGGCCCCGCGCTCTGGGTATTTAAGCTGCTGACACCCATCCATCTTTCTCTTTTTTGCCCTTTACCTCGCTTAAACCTGAACTACCTCTCTTCGCGGGACTTCTCTCTTGCTTCATTGCTCAACCAGAGGTGAGCTTGCTCCCTGCACAGAGCGTACGGAGAATTATTCCTACGTACTGCTGGACTGGCGAAAGCTAGTCCGGTACATTTTCTCTTAACCCCAAAGTATTTTCTTCTCCTCTCTCCACAGACTGCTTCGCTCGACGGCGCTAACTGCATCACAACCGCTACCCCTGCTAACTCGTAGCGGGCTAGCCAGCGAAAGCGACACAACGGAGGAGACATCTCCAATTAAAAGAAAAAGGATTCTAGAAGGACTTGCTCGCCTTGTCTCGGACATGCCTCCGGAGAAAGGAAAGCGAAAGACAAGACTTCCAAGGAAAACCAGCAGGACAACGAACCCAACCTCGCGCGCCTGTCCTAGCGGATGTGGTTTCTCTCTCGAAGCGACGGACACCCATGAGGCCTGTCCCGTCTGCTTGGGAATGTTACATGCAAAAACGGCGCTGGATACGCCTGACTTTTGCCCACACTGTAGCCAGATGCTGGAGGCGGTGCTACGGCACCGGGCTGACCTCGTCGCCAAGGCCACGGGCGCCCCAGCAGTGCCAGCGGACCCAGACACCACTGAGCCCCTCACTCCCATGCCGGAACTCGAGAACATGGTTCTGCACGACAACACACGAGTCAAATGGGGTGACAACCCTGATGTGCTGGCTCATACGGTGGACTTAACAGTCAAATTCGACACTCGAGGCATTATGAACGAGGACGAGATCTCGATTTCAGCCTCAGGCGAATTTTCCGCGGAGGACGCAGACGTCGAATACGAGGAACAGGGAGAAGACCTCTCCCAAACCCCGGTACCTGTGTTCTCGGAAACTGACTTTTCCATCCATGCTCTGTTCGACCCGTGTCACAGAGCATCGGACGCGCTGCAGAACCCATGGCCAGAACCTCCGCCTCGTCAACAGGTCACGAGGCTGGCAGGAAACTATTTTCACTCAAAGCAGCAGGCCGTAACGAGGTAGAGGATACCCGTGTTCCCGGACTTCCTCACAGAACTGACTCGCACCTGGCCTCAGCTCAGAGCTCCCATTCTGTTACCACTCTCGCCGTTCCTCGACGTGGACGGGATGGATGAGGTGGGAATAGCCAACGTGCCTCAAATTGAGGACACACTGGCGTCTCACCTGGCTCCCAAGTTATCTGGGACAAAACCAACTCTTCCCAGCAAAGCTTGTTGAGCTTCAGCTTCTCTGCTCGAGAAATGCTACAGAGCTCAGGGACTTGTGGCGCGCGCCATGAACGCGTCCGCGTTGATGCAGGCTTAACTGGCTGAAAAACTGCAACAGCTCCAGGTAACGACGGACAAGCAAGCTGCCGCTGACTTGCTGGATGATACCCGCAGGGCAACAGACTTTGTGCTCCGCATGATGGGAACAGCCGCTTTTTTTTTTTTTCACTTCCGCTCTCGGCAGGGACTGGTCGCATTTCCTTTTGCTCCTACATCTCCCTGCATTCCCTCCCCCGCTTCTGCATTTGTCTCGTCTATAACTCTTCAGCGCTCGCTCGAACCAATTTGGAATGGAATTATGTGCGTGGACTGTCTTCTGGGCTATTTCACTTATCGATTCTATCGACAACAAAAATTTCTGCGAAGCGCTCCGGCCGGGGAGAGCCAGGGCGCCCTATCGACATGCAGGCGGTGAGCTGCATTATGGACTCTATGAGCAGGCTAATGCAACTGTCCGCTCTTTCTGTCGGGGACGTGGAATCTCTGTGTTTTATTGGGACACCGGAGGCTCATGCCACTGAAGGGCTGAGGGGGACCGCGGCGATTGGCGTGCTGACGAGGACCTCCGCTCAGCGAAAATGCTTTGATCCAGGCTATGAAGGACCTTCCCAGCTGTTTGTGCGGGCTGTGTCACACGGTGAGAGAAGCGGTGGCTGCCGCGGACCTGCAGTGTGAACTGTGGACTCGTTTACAGCGCTCGGATTCAAACAGAGCACATATGGAGGAATCTTTTAGCTCGGAACCTGACACGAATTCGGCGATTTGGACCCAGAAAACAGAACCTGGACTTAAAGACCGCAGTACAAAGAACACTGTGGGCTGACTGGAAAATAAAGCAACTTATCTAATCTGGCCTCTGGCCTTGGAACTGTTGAAGGCTACAAATCTTCTCCTAGACTGGGAGCTGAAGGAACCCGCTGCCTCCTACCCCTCCCCCAGAGGTTTCTGTGTGCATTCTTGGTTTGAGCCGAGCTCTGAGACCAGCGAACTGTTTCTTATCTAGAATTGTTACACACAGACTGTTCCCTCCCGCCTGCCGTCATAAATGCATCTTGTCCTGTAACTAAATGTGCTTATTTGATATGGTTTTTACTGATTCACGCGGTGTCTTGAAGACAAAACGTGATTCATCTTTTTTTAATATCAACGCTGTAAACCCCGTGTCTTATCCTGTTTTCCTGCTTTTGACCTTCATCTGGGGACAGATTGGGCCTGGCCGCGCTAAGAGTTATGAGTGTTGATAAACATATAACGTGTTGATAAACATGTCATGCTTTGTTCAGCTGCAGCTTGTTTGCACTCATTCTATCTCCTGGATGTCTGAAACTACATATTTACGTTGTACCGATGAAAATTGATGCAATGTTAATAAACCTTCTTGATTCTTGATTCTTGATTCTTTTGCTCAAGGCAAAGGCATGGCGGAAGTGGTAATCGTGATACGCCATCTGTGGATGACTTTAACTGATCTCCCCGAGGGACAAAAGGTGCCTTTTCTCCACCACTCGATAGAACCGATGGGATTGTTTGGGAAAGCTCTGGATCAAATTCAGACCAAGCTGAACCAGAGGCGCAAACAGGCTGAAGCTCTCCGGGTGGGCATTCCCAGGAGATGCTTCATCCCCCCCCTCCAGGGAGTCTGCTGGGGGCAGACCTGCGCAGCCTCAATACCGCTCGGCAACGCGTGCCCCACCGCAAAGGCGGCCGGCGTACGAGGACGAGCACTGGCAGAGACCACCGCCGGGCCCACCTTGGACCAAACACGCATGGAGCAAAAACAGGTTTGTCCCCCGCCAGGCGGTCAGACACAGGGCCTCCTCGGCGAACCGGGACACCAGACAAAAGCGTGCCTGATGAACCAGGTTCACGTCTTGACTTTACAAGATCACCTGCCCACGTGGTACGGGAAATGATCTCTTCATGTCCAGACTTTATTTGTAGCACGGTACAAAAATCTGGTAACTCTGTTGCATGTACAAATCATGTTTTTCCTGCTGTGAGTGACATAAAGTCATATATGTCGTTACACATAAGCACGAATAAAGCTAAAAAAACTGACCCTCTCTATTATATTGACTCTCAAAAAACAAACAAAAAAAACAACAACAAACACAAATAACTTCAGCAGAATGCGTCCCTCTGGCCTGTCAGTCGTCATAAAGGGAGGAGGCCATTCCCCCCCCTCCCTCAGGGCTCATGGGGTGTTAGCCTAATCAATGAGCCCCAGCAGGGTGCCTCTGCTCCGTCTGTAGCGGACAGGTACAGAGGTGTCTGCAAGCAGGCCCCCCACCCCTCACGGAGACAGATGAGAGGGGTCACGTGCTCCAGTTCCCGCTCCATTGTGAACAACGGAGCGGACAATACACTAACCAAGCAAACACGTGACATGTCCGCGCCTCAGGGATGCGCGCCGACAGAATCTAACGATGGGGGAAGGGCCACGGCAGAAGCCCACAGGCAACCACAAGTTTTACACGTTCACAAAGGCAATTGTGATCAAACTGCTATGTGTGTAAACAAATCAGGGCTGAATCATATTCCTCTTCCTGTTATTCGAAGGGAACTGGGCTCTCTGTCACCAAACAATTTAAAGTCTGCCAAGCACAAAGAATCATCTCCACGTTCTCACGTTGCAGCTGTCCCCTTATCATTAATGGGTGACACGCAATGTCCAAGCAGTGATCCGGCAGCACGTGACCTTTCTCACTGTGCTAGTTCAGCTCTGCTCTTAAACAATATCCCCCCTAAGGGTGAAACACAGACCCCGGGCGGTTTGTCTAGCTCCAACGATCTGTTAAGGCTGAGGACTAGTAAACTAGACCCATCGAGGAAACAAAATGGGGTCAGGAGATCTGCTTGTATACAAAACTCGCAGCTTCTCAGTCCCATGACCCCAAACAAGGAGAGAAAAAAACAGACATTCGGTTCCACTTCTGTCTAATAAGGACGACAGGTTGCATCTGCCCTCGATCACTCTCGATCAGAGCATCGTGGTAGCACATAGGCAAAAAGGCCTTCTCCCTACCTTGGTTGACCCCCAGGGGATCACAGCATCCAGGGCCCTTGGAGGGGAACTGGATACACCAACTGCTATTCTTCAGGGTCAAACTATGTCACCAGAAGGAGCAGTCTCGCCGCTTAGGCTGGGAGCTGTTAAAAATGTCAGCTTGTTGGCAGAAAAGAACAAGCTGATGGCATCAGGCCTTCTGGAAAATGTGGTAAAAACTATACAAAATGCCCGTGCTATGTCAACACAGTCTCTCTACGTACACAAATGGCATATTTTTGAAGCTTGGTGTACAGAAAGAAATATTATTTCTTACTCATGCAACCTGGCGCAGCTCCTGACTTTCCTTCAGGACTTACTAGAAAATGGTTGTTCTTTCTCAACGATTACAGTTTTCCTATCAGCAATTTCAGCCTGTCACAAAGGCTAGGGACACAGGACACCTGGCGCGCATCCAATCATAATAAGATTTATGAAGGGCGTGCTAAGAATGAAACCACCCAGCAGGATCCTGACCCTTGGTTGGGATCTTAGCCTGGTCTTGGGGGTTCTCCGTGATCCTCAATTCGAGCCACTGAGCGAGGTTAAGATAGATTTATTATCTTATAAAACCGCTCTACTCTTGGCCCTTTGCTCGGCGAAACACGTGGGTGACCTCCATGCATTGTCTGTAAATCCAATGTGTACCAGATTCGCCCCTGATGGGTCAAAGTTCACCCTAAGGCCTAATCCCGCATACATCCCCAAGGTCTTGACTTTAAACCATAGGAGTCTGGACTTTGATCTATCCTCCTTCCCACTTGCTCCTGTCCTCACTCAGGAACAGGAAAGGCTGAAGGCCCTCTGCCCTGTGAGAGCTTTACGCACTTACATGCATAGAACAGCTGAATGGAGAAAAACATATCAACTGTTTGTGTGCTTTGCAGCACCTGCTACCGGAAAGGCCCTATCAACACAACATCTCTCACATTGAGTGACTGAGGCCATTAAAAGGGCGTACAGTAGCAAAGGTCAACAGGTGCCCTCTGGAGTGCACGCTCACTCTACTCGGGGCTTGGCCACTTCGTGGTCACTGTTCAAGGGTGTACCAGTTGCAGACATTTGTGCTGCGGCGAACTGGAGCTCAATAAACACTTTTGCAAAGCATTACAGTTTGGATGTTACTGCGTGTGATGTCACTCAGGCTGTTCTTTCTAACACACAGTAGAAAGTAGCCTTGAGATGCCTGCTGGTCAAGGGCAGACGTTCACACTAGCATGCATTTTACTGAGCATTTCAAGGGCGTGAATGAATTACGTTCCCATAGCATATGTTGCACCGAGAGAACATGACTGAAAGGGAACTGAAAGTTATGCACCATAACTCATGTTCCCTGAAGGAAGGGAACGAGGTGCAACATATCTGGCCCTTTTCAATGCTGAAAGCTCGGTGAAGTGCAATTTTGGAGAAAGATGGATGGGCGTCAGCGGCTTAAATACCCAGAGGGCGGGGCCTCTGACGCAACGCTGACGCCCTTGCCGTAAAGTCGTGAATGTATTCCTTCAGGTAATCGTGTGGGGGCGCAATTCCCATAGCATATGTTGCACCTCGTTCCCTTCCTTCAGGGAACATGAGTTATGGTGCATAACTTTCAGTTTTGTACTGGACTACAAATCTTTGTTTATTCTGTATAACACTCATTGTACCACATTTGACATGTTGTGTGGAAGTTTGGGGGAATACATACAAAACAAATTTACATTCGTTATACGTCATACCAAAAAAAAGCATGTCGAATACTACATAAAGTGGGATATTGGGATCACACAAAACCAGTTACTTTTTAAATCAAATACACTGAAATTCTGGGACCTTGTAACATTTAAAACTGTACAATTCATATTTAAGGTCAAAAATCATCAACTTCCACCCAATATACAGAAAATGTTTTGTGACAGAGAGGGGGGTTATAATTTAAGAGGTGAAGGACATTTAAAAAAAACAATGTATTAGAACAATCAGGAAGAGTTTTTGTTTGTCAGTGTGTGGAGTAAATGTATGGAATGGATTGAACGATTAATAATAATAATAATAATAATAATAATAATAATAATAATAATAATAATAATAATAATAATAATAATTCTTTATTCATTTCATATCCTAAAAACAAATTAATTATATATTTACAACAATGATATTTACAACAATTATATTTACAACAACAACAAAAAGAAAACCAATACAATGAAATGAAAGGTAGCAGAGAGAAGAAAAAAATTATTATAATATCTGCCCATTTTTTCTCATAAATAAAATTCAAACAATAACATTCTTCAGTTAGTAATACAATAAAACAAAAAATAAAATCCTTATAGAACAACAATTCATATGAGTACACATTATACAGTTTCATATTTTTTTAGCAATCCAAACTTTATCAATTTCTTAAACATGTGCATTGACTTGGCACTTTTAATATCATTTTCCAGATTATTCCACAATCTCACTCCTTGTATCGAGGTACATCGTTCTTTCAAACTGGTTCTAAATTTAGTTGTTATGAACATCTCCGTCCCCTTAAGATTATAGCCGCTTTCTCTCTTTGTAAAAATTCTCTGGATGTTCAAAAGTACAGTAATGCATTTTGGTGAGCCTTATACATAAGTAATAAAATTTTATAATCAATCAAGTCGTGAAATTTCAATCATTTCAGTTGACAAAATAATACATTAGATGGATGATGGCTATGTTTTCGAGTAATAACTTATTGCTCTTTTCTGCAAAACAAAAACAGGATTTGTAGTTGTCTTACATGCTTCCCCCATACCTCATTACAATAGACCACGTGTGGGACAATTAATGTATTGTACAACATATTCAAAGCTTTATCATTAAACAAGTCCCTGACTTTATACAGCAATGCAATAGATTTAGCTAATTTTGTTCGTATATAATTTATGTGAGGTTTCCATGTTAGTTTCTCATCAATAACAACACCCAAAAACTTTACTTTATTGACTATATTAATCTCCACACCGTCAACTCTAAACTGGACATCAATAGTTCCTTGTCTATTTGTAAATATCATATAATTAGTTTTATCTAGAGTTAATGATAATTTATTAATTTTAAACCAATTTTGTATTTTTACAAACTCTGCTTGCACCTTCTCCAATATTGATTCTATGTCCCAACCTGAACAAAAAAAAGTTGTATCATCTGCAAATAATACACATTTAAGGAGCCCTGACACATTTACCAAGTCGTTCACATATAAGATAAACAACTTAGGTCCCAGTACAGAGCCCTGAGGAACTCCACATGTAATTTCACAGAGTCCAGATTTTACACCATGTACATGTACAAACTGTTTCCTATTTTCCAAATAACTAGATATCCATTTCAGTGCTTGTCCTCTAATGCCATATTTATTTAGTTTTTCAAGGAGAATGCTGTGATCAATGGTATCAAATGCTTTCTTCAAATCAACAAAAATACTAACACAGTATTGTTTTTGATCAACGGCAGTAGTTATTTGCTCTATCAGTTCCATAAGAGCCAATGATGTAGAATTTTCAGCTCTAAATCCATATTGACTGCTGCTTAAAAGCTTATATTTGTCGATAAATTGATCCAATCTGATAACAAATAACTTTTCTAAGATTTTCGAGAACTGTGGCAACAAGGATATTGGTCTGTAATTATTAAAATACATATTTCTCACCATTTTTGTAAATAGGAATGACCTTTGCTATTTTCATATTGTCTGGGAATACTCCCGTTGAAAATGATAAATTACAAATATATGCAAATGGCTCAACAACATAACCCAATACCTCCTTAACAAACATCATGTCCATGTCCACACAATCTTTTGACCTTTTACATGCAAAATTTTTAACAATGCTCATTATTTCTTCCATGTCAGTTTCACCAAGAAATATGCTGTTTGCACAACCCTTGATTGATTTAGTCGAGTCATTATCAGCTTGGTGAGCTTTAGGTATTTCAGCAGCAAGATTTGGACCAACATTAAAGTAATAATGATTAAATTATTTTGCTATTTCACTGTTATCATAAAGCTCCTTATCATTCTTTACAAAATATTTTGAAATACCTGATCGTATCTTATTGTTTTTTTAAACATTATTCATTACTCCCCATGTTCCTTTTGTATTACCATTATTTTTACTTAATAAATCACTATAGTATGTCTTCTTATGTTTTCTTATAAGCCCCACCAATTAGTTTTTATATTTCTTGTATTTGTCTTCTGCTTCTTTTGTTCTCACCTTCAAGAAAGATTAATACAAATCGTTCTTTTTTTTTACAGGCATTTCTTAACCCATTGGTCATCCATGGTTTTTCAACAACATTTCTTTTTGAACAGTTGTCTTGCACACATTTTTTTCATACAGAGACCCCAAAATATTCATAAACACATCATATGCTCTGTTCACATCTTTAACATACACATTCTTCCAATTTTGTTTTTTTAAATCATCTTTTAGTTTGTCCAAAGCTCTTTTTGATGTGTTTATCCTTTTCCCATCAACTAACTGCTGTATCCCTGCACAGATAAGTTTTACAAATTACAAAAATTGGCAAATGATCACTTATATCAGTCGTAAATATTCCACTCAACAATTCTACATTTCTTATGTTGGTGAAAATATTGTCAATAACTGTTGCGCTATGGGTTGTGATTCTTGTCGGTCTAGATATTAGTGGATAAAGATTCAAACTGTACAATGTGTCCTTAAACACGCCAATGTTATTTGATTCAGACTGATTACCCAAATCAATGTTAAAGTCCCCACACAAAAAAATTGTTTTGTTGCAGCTCATTTCAAGGAGCTCCATGATTTTATCAGAAAATAATTCTATACTTGAACTTGGTGATCAATACACGCAACTAACTATTATATTTCTTGAACTGTCATTTAATATTTCTACTGTAATTGTTTCCATAACATTATCAATAACTGTTGACATTTTGTTATTTATTTTGCATTTTATTTCATTACTGATAAATAAACCAACTCCTCCACCTCTTTTATTACTTCTAATTGTATAATATAGTGTATACCCTTCAATGTAAAAATTATCTGTGCTCTCATCACTGAGCCATGTCTCTGAGACTGCGATTATATTAAATCTATTGTTTAATTGGTTTAAATAATCTATTATCTTTGAAAAACTAGCACTCATACTTCTGCAATTAATGTGAATGATTGAGAAATCTTCATTTACTATTTTAATGTCATTAAATTGCTTTTCGTTATAATATTCACTGTCGTTGATTACTGGAAAAAATTTAAAAA
>JBBPBX010011656.1:34660-55534 GCA_038048925.1 Garcialebias charrua | reverse complement strand
GAGAATCTATCGGGGTCCAGTTTGCCTCTTATTCAGGTGTTCAGTAAAGTGTAAATAAATTTGAAGAGTGAATTTTTTTAATGTTTTTTACGTTATTTTATTCTTATATAAGTGCATTTTATGTAAATGTAATAAGGAGTCAAATGGTATAGCATTTTAGATCACTTCATCAAAAAGTTATCACCATCTGTTAGGAGAGTTCAACACACGATGCAGACAGACACGAGGAACTCCCTGGTAAAATAACGAAAAATGATTTATTAATAAAACACACAAGCAAAGGCCAGCGTGGCACAAAAACTCACATGAATAATGTGTTGTTTAGTGTTTAACAGTAGTGTATTTGAATATGTTGACTGTCCCTTTAAGAGATACAGCCCAAGCTATGTGTCATGTGACTTCAACCAGGAAGTTGGGTTGAGAGTCAGAATTCAAGGGTTATCCATGTGTTCAGTCAAGCCAGGGCCATCTGCATACATCTTTGCTCTAAATGTAGCATCGTGGGTATGTTATGTTTAATATATCACTGCAGATCATTATTTTCACAGAATTTCTTGTTTGTTAAGTTTTGCTTCAAGTATTTTGAATGTTTATTGCAAGGTCACAATACTACCGTTAATTTGTTATCAGACCAAGCTACTGCAATAAACAAGTCAGTTCATGCTCATATATATATTGAAAAATCATTATATATTGTCAGCTTTAAGTCAAGATTGTGTAAAACGGTAAAAGTTAAGAACAAGAAGCTAATTCATGTGGAACATTTCATTTATTTGCATTAACCATATATGTACATGTTAAAAAGGCTGAATAAGTGAAATATATTTTTTGTGTGTTTTAGTTTCACACTTCCTTGATGTCAATAAACCTGTGGACAAGAAAACAACTTTCCTCAGAGTCGTGATATTGGGGAAGAGTTTAACTGACTGTCTAGTTGCATTTGCCTCATGTGACGAGGGCAGTACAGTGAAACCACGGCTTCTCAACGAGCTAGACATCGCAGTGCAAGCTGGAAGATCTGAATACATATCGTCACAGCCTGAACAATCATTAGAACATTCACCTCTCTAAAATCATTATAAGAAAACAAGTAATGATGACAGAGGAAGCAGCAACATGGGAGACACGATCTCAAGCCTCATGTTCTTCAGTTCGATCAAGAACATCGATTACAGAGTCAGCTGCTGCTAAAGCAAGAGCAAAAGCTGAAGCAGCAAAAGCACGCCTCGCTTTTGCTGAAGAGGAGGCTAATTTAAAACTTCAAAAGGCCAAATTGGAAGCATCAATGGAAATTCTCAGCATCAAAAAGGAAACAGCTGCAGCTGTTGCTGAAGCTGAAGCACTTGAAACAGCTGCAGATTTGAGAAAAACTCCATCCATTAATCAGCTTAACAGGGAAATACCTCCCTTAGAAGCCATTAAACGAACTAAAGACTATGTTTTCAACCAAGGTCAACAGTCGGATGTAGAACATCAACAAGTCTCTCTTCCTTATAAGTCACAGCTGGATACTGATGCTTCATCCATGCACCTTAAGCCAGATGCTAAGCCGTTCATCCCAAATCAAGATAATTCTGCATCTCAGTCCTTTTGCCAGACTCCTCAGCAGCCTCATGTTCACCAGCAGCTCACTCATGAGAAAAATACAGTCCGGTTTGAGCACGACCATTTTACTCCAATGCAACCCTCCATGCCACAAGTGGACAGCAGTGGTCATCCCCCTCATTCATCATACTCAAATCCTAAATTCATTGATTCAAATATGAATGACTTTGTACGTTATTTGGCTCGACGGGAACTTGTATCTACAGGTTTACTCAAGTTTAATGATAAACCTCAGAACTATAGAGCTTGGAAACGATCATTTCAGTCTGCCATCCACGATTTAAGTCTGACATCTAATGAAGAGATGGACCTTCTGCTTAAGTGGCTAGGCAAAGATTCGGCTGAACATGTGGAGCAAATTAGAGCAATTCACATAAACCGTCCAGATGCAGGACTGACCATGATTTGGAACCGGCTTGACCAAACGTATGGCTCTGCTGAAATTATAGAAGATGCTCTCTTCAAACGTATTGAGATGTTTCCTAAAATAACAAATCAAGACTATTTCAAGTTAATTAAGTTGAGCGATCTACTGAGCGAACTCCTGGCAGCCAAGGATGAAGGAGACTTACCTGGCCTTACCTTTCTTGACACTTCAAGAGGTATCAATCCGATCCTGCGAAAGCTCCCCTTTAACCTACAGGAAAAATGGGCATCAGTAGGTTCAGCATACAAGCAAAGACATCATGTTTCATATCCACCATTTGGTTACTTTGTGGAATTCATCAGTCAAGAAGCAAGCGTTCGGAACGACCCAAGTTTCAACCTCAACACTCAAGAGGAGATTGGTCCAAAGGCTGAGAGGACAACTTGGAAGTCAAACAAATACAAAGAGGTTTCTACACACAAAACTGAGGTCATCGCCAAAATGATGTCAAAAACAAATGAGCCCTTTTCAAAATCTGATGATTGCAATAAAGTGTGTCTTCTACACAAAAAGCCACATCCTCTACGCAAATGTCGAGCATTTAGGGAGAAGTCCATTGAAGATCGTAAGAGCTTCTTGAAGGAGAATCACGTTTGCTTTAAATGTTGTTCCTCCACATTGCATGTAGCAAAAAACTGCACAGCCATAATCCAGTGCTCTGAATGCAACAGCGAAAGGCATCCCACAGTGCTTCACCCTGGGCCAGCACCTTGGGCAGCAGAGCTAGAGCCTCCATCGGTGCACGGCGGGGAGGATGAACTCGCCTTTCAATCGCAGGTCAACACTCAGTGCACACAAGTTTGTGGAGGGGATCTTGCTGAGAGATCATGCTCTAAAATATGTCTTGTAAAGGTTTATCCATCTGGGTCTAGAGACAAGGCTAAGAGAGTTTATGCCATCTTAGACGAGCAAAGCAACCGATCACTAGTTACTTCAAGGTTCTTTGAAGTTTTCAGTGACACAAGTTCAAGTTCTCCTTACACTTTGAGAACATGCGCTGGAGTGAAACAAGTATCAGGTAGAAGAGCTACAGGCTACGAAGTAGAATCTCTGGATGGAGTTGTTCGCCTTCCATTACCAAGTCTCATAGAGTGTAATGATATCCCGAACAACAGAGACGAGATTCCAACTCCCGATGTAGCACTCTACCATCCTCATCTGAAATCACTAGCACATCTGATCCCAGAGGTTGATCCAAATGCCCCAATCATGCTCCTTCTGGGTCGTGACATGCTCAGTGTTCACAAAGTCCGCAAACAGGTGAACGGCACACACAACATGCCTTATGCACAAAAGTTGGACTTGGGATGGGTGATAGTCGGCAATGTATGCCTGGGCAACATGCACAAACCACCAACAGTTTGTACTTTCTTCACCACTGCTTCTGAAATTGGACGTCCAACACTCTTCCAACCATGTCCAAATGTGTTTCACATTAAGGAAAGATATAGCGGATTCCCAGTCAATGAACACCTTCCAGCATGTTTAGAGGAGTCACCTATTTGTGAGGCTGACCACCTAGGATGCTCTGTGTTTCAGAGAACCAAAAATGACAACCAAGTAGTACCTTCCATTCAGGATAGGAACTTCTTACGTTTCCTTTGGTTTGAAGACAATGACCTCTCCAAAGATATTGTCAATTATCGTATGAAGGTCCACGTCTTCGGCAATAGCCCATCTCCTGCAGTGGCTATCAATGATGATGGGCTGAAGTCTCTACCTACAACTGAGGCCACCATCAGCTTGCTCAAAAGAACACAGGACGTACTCAGTAAGTCAAATCTGAGACTGCACAAGATCGCTGCAAACAGCAAGGAGGTCATGGAAGCTTTCTCACCATCTGATCGGGCAAATGATTTGAAGGAGCTAGACCTTGATGTTGATCAGCTTCCAATGCAACGCAGTCTTGGACTCGGTTGGAAACTCCAGACAGACTGTTTCCACTTCAGTGTCTCAAAGGAGGTAAAGCCATACACCCGACGTGGCGTCTTATCTACAATCAACAGTCTTTACGATCCTCTTGGTTTTGCAGCACCAATCACTATCCAGATGAAAGACAAACTTACCCACGAAGTCCTGACAACTTTCATGTCAGAGGTTTCAGCGATCGTCAATGCTAGACCTCTGGTTCCTGTGACAATTGACCCAGATGATTCATTCATCTTGACGCCTGCTGCTTTACTCACTCAGAAGGTAAACACGGTTCCAGCACCTGCAGGAGAGTTTGGAGCTTCAGACCTTTACAAGCATCAGTGGCGCCAGGTCCAACATTTGTCTAATACCTTCTGGGATCGATGGAGAAAACAGTTTCTTCCAACACTGCAGCCACGCAGAAAGTGGCTGGTGACGCATCCAAACATCAAACCAGGAAGTGTTGTACTCCTCAAGAACATTCAGCTGCCAAGAAACGAATGGCCTCTTGGACTTGTGACACAGACTTTCCCGAGCAAAGATGACAAAGTCAGAAAAGTTGAGGTGAAGATCTGTAACACAGGAGGTTCTTCAGTCTTCCTTAGGCCAGTCACAGAAATAGTAATTCTCTTACCTCCAAATGACTAAGGACTGTTGTAATCTAGTAAGTGGCGAGAGATCACGCCAGGCGGGGAGTGTGTTGTTGAGTGTTTAGCAGTAGTGTATTTGAATATGTTGACTGTCCCTTTAAGAGATACAGCCCAAGCTATGTGTCATGTGACTTCAACCAGGAAGTTGGGTTGAGAGTCAGAATTCAAGGGTTATCCATGTGTTCAGTCAAGCCAGTGCCATCTGCATACATCTTTGCTCTAAATGTAGCATCGTGGGTATGTTATGTTTAATATATCACTGCAGATCATTATTTTCACAGAATTTCTTGTTTGTTAAGTTTTGCTTCAAGTATTTTGAATGTTTATTGCAAGGTCACAATACTACCGTTAATTTGTTATCAGACCAAGCTACTGCAATAAACAAGTCAGTTCATGCTCATATATATATTGAAAAATCATTATATATTGTCAGCTTTAAGTCAAGATTGTGTAAAACGGTAAAAGTTAAGAACAAGAAGCTAATTCATGTGGAACATTTCATTTATTTGCATTAACCATAAATGTACATGTTAAAAAGGCTGAATAAGTGAAATATATTTTTTGTGTGTTTTAGTTTCACACTTCCTTGATGTCAATAAACCTGTGGACAAGAAAACAACTTTCCTCAGAGTCGTGATATTGGGGAAGAGTTTAACTGACTGTAGTTGCATTTGCCTCATGTGACGAGGGCAGTACAAATAATAAATTCAGGAAGACGCGGAAGAACAGCGCATGGACAGCTGTGGGATGCACAATCCACGGACAAAGGGACAGACAAAATGACAGACATTAACAACTGAAAATGACAAACATGGGGAGAGATAACTAGGAACAGGTGAGAGTGGAGGGGCAGACCCTAAGAGAGTGGAAAACACTGGGGAACCTGAAACACAGGTAAAACAAACTCACAGAGAAAAAAATAATTAAATAGGAGCCACAAGAAGACTGAACAACACAAAACACTGATCCAAAAGTAATGAGATGAATTTAAAAATATTTAAACTTTATCTTAACAAAGCTAAAGCTTTAGATATTTTATAAAAAGTCTGTATTTTCCTTTTAATAAGCTGCTTTTTTGTGAGATTCTGGGGTTTACATTCCACTGATTCATTCAACCTTTATTTAAACAGATAAGTCACATTGAGCCTCAAAGACTAATTTACAAGTGAGGTCTGTTTGGACAGACAATAAAAGTGGTGAAAAATAACACATAGGGTTTGATGGAATGAGAAATGGCGCAGCAGTGTTGTGATTAATTAACTTTTACGGTTTGCATATTATTAATTTTGTTTGGTTTTGCTTTATAGCATTTGTCTACAGAAGTAAAAGCCTTTGATAAGTTTCCTTTACACTGACAGACTCCATAAACCTGCAACGCCCAGGTTTGCCTTTAGCGGCTTTGAATCAGTGAGCACAGACCTGACAGATAAATTATAAAATTATGTATTACAAAATAATTAACCTCATTTAATCCTGAGAAATACAACCTGATAATTTATTGTTTTAATGATGAAATGTTTATTATGTGTTAATATTAAAGGTTTTTTTAATATAAAACTGAGACAACCCGTGTTATTATTTCTCATGAGGCAGGTGTAAAACTAATCAAAGAAGAACTGAATTTAAATAATTTAATATTTTCTCTATGTGAAATGTTTTGCCACCCAGAATGCTTTTCCTTTAGCTTTGACTTTGATGTATAAACAGTAAGTGCCGATGTGCCACCTGTGCCATGAACCTTTGACCACTGAACAGATGACTGCTCAACCCTTCGAGGACATATTGCGCAGGTTCATCGCCTTCGCAGACAGTCATGACACGAGACGCTGGTAAATAACTCAGCCTTTAAGCTCACCTTTGACACGTCAAAGTCCTTGCTTGGAGATGGGGAGGCGGAGGAAGGCGGAGGCAGGTTTCAGATGCAACAACAGCTAATCAGTGACAGGTGAGCGTCCCCTTTAGACTCACGCACACCAAAGGAGAGCTGGTGAGTGAATTCATTACTTTACTTACCGTAATGTCTTTTTGTGGGTTTTCAATCAGCAAATTATAAAAAAAATTGAGAAAACATTCAACTTAAGATTTGTAAAACTTTACATGAACAAAAACAGCGCTTCATATGTGTACAGGATATCAGTGGTACTATACAGTACATATATTAACACCTACATGATATTAGCTCACGCACAGTTGATTCGCTGAGGCTGCTCCTCCTGTTAGTTATGACTTTCCCTGTTTTTGGAGGAAAAAATACTAAAGTCACAAAGGTGGCCACAGTGCAGAGCTGTTTCTCCACCACAGTGGAGAGGTTTTCATACAGTTGGGCTCCAACGCTCCATTGGCCTGGAGGGTCAGCCAAATAGGGCACAAGCGACTCTGCCAAAAACTTATTTTTTTATAGTATAGTGTGAGGGTTTTAAATCTCAAGTTTTAAGCTGGTGGCTCTTTCTGTGACGTCATCCATATCTGAGGCTCGTTTTATGACCTGGCAGGTATGTCTTACTTACACAATAGCATATTCTTGTGTTGCTGCCTGTATCTCAGCATGGACTAATCTAGATACGACCACTTTCACACACCAATTATTGAGTAATTCAGGCTTTTTGAAATGTGGATCCCAAAGAGTGGCTTCTGACAATTTGCAAACCTTTTCAATCTACCCTAAGTGTTTGTCCAGGTCTGCTCCCAGACCAGACCGCTGACCAGCTTTCTTGTTATCTCATTGTTGCCTGCGATATTCACAATGCTCAGGAGCCCTATGCCAGTAAAATAGACGAACCTGTCACACACCTGTGGAAAAATAAGAAACAAACAGAAGTCAAATTGTGTCTTTTGTATAGGAATCTTAAGACACAACTGTGTTTACAAATATAGACTTATTTTTGAGTTCTTGTAAATAATATTCCTTATCCGAAAGACATTCATCCATCCATCCATTATCTTCCGCTTATCCGAGGTCGGGTCACGGGGGTAGAAGCCTAAGTAAGGAGGCCCAGACTTCCCTCTCCCCAGCCACTTGGGCCAGCTCCTCCAGGGGACAGAATCCCAAGGCGTTCCCAGGCCAGCCGAGAAACATAGTCCCTCCAGCGTGTCCTGGGTCTTCCTCTGGGTCTCCTCCCGGTGGGACATGCCCGGAACACCTCACCAGGGAGGCGTCCAGGAGGCATCCTAACCAGATGCCCGAGCCACCTCAACTGGCTCCTCTCGATGTGGAGAAGCAGCGGCTCTACTCCGAGTCCCTCCCGGATGACTGAGCTTCTCACCCTATCTCTAAGGGAGAGTCCAGACACCCTGCGGAGAAAACTCATTTCAGCCGCTTGTATCCGAGATCTCGTTCTTTCGGTCACAACCCAAAGCTCATGACCATAGATGAGGGTGGGAACGTAGATCGATCGGTAAATTGAGAGCTTTGCCTTTTGACTCAGCTCTTTCTTCACCACGACAGCACCCACTTCACTGTCTACGCTGTAGCTATCTGCCTGTCGATCTCACGCTCCAGTTTTCCCTCATTCGTGAACGAGACCCCGAGATACTTAAACTCCTCCACTTGGGGCAGGACCTCCTCCCCGACCCGGAGAGGGCACTCTACCCTTTTCCGGCTCAAGACCATGGTCTCGGATTTGGAGGAACTGACCCTCATCCCGGCCGCGTCACACTTGGCTGCAAACCGCTCCAGTGAAAGCTGTAGATCACGACCTGATGAAGCCAATAGGACCACATCATCTGCAAAAAAACAGAGAAGCAATCTTAAGGCCATCAAAACAGATCCCCTCAACACCTTGGCTGTGCCTAGAAATTCTGTCCATAAAAGTTATGAACAGAATCGGTGACAAAGGGCAACCTTGGCGGAGTCCAACTCTCACTGGAAACGAGCCTGACTTACTGCCGGCAATGCGGACCAAGCTCTGACACCGGTCGTACAGGGACCTAACAGCCCTTATCAAAGGGCCTGGTACCCCATACTCCCGGAGTACCCCCCACAGAACCCCCCGAGGGACGCGGTCGAATGCCTTCTCCAAGTCCACAAAGCACATGTAAACTGGTTGGGCAAACTCCCATGTACCCTCCAGGACCCTGCTGAGGGTGTAGAGCTGGTCCAGTGTTCCACGACCAGGACGAAAACCACACTGCTCCTCCTGAATCCGAGGTTCGACTATCCGACGGACCCTCCTCTCCAGAACCCCTGAATAGACCTTACCAGGGAGGCTTAAGTGTGTGATCACCCTATAGTTGGAACACACTCTACGGTCCCCCTTTTTGAATAGGGGAACCACCACCCCAGTCTGCCAATCCAAGGGAACTGCCCCTGAATTACACGCCACAATAAAGAGCCGCGTAAGCCAACACAACCCCACAACATCCAGAGCCCTAAGGAACTCCGGGCGAATCTCATCCACCCCTGGGGCCCTGCCACCGATGAGCTTTTTAACCACCTTGGTGACGATCAGCACCAGAGATTGGAGAGCCCGACCCAAAGTCCCCAGGCGCCGCTTCCTCAGTGGAAGACGTGCCAGTGGGATTGAGGGGGTCTTCGAAGTATTCTGCCCACCGACTCACGACATCCCAAGTTGAGGTCAGCAGCGCGCCACCTCCACTATACATAGTGTTGGCGGCGTACCGCTTTCCCCCCATGTGACGCCGGAAGGTGGACCAGAATTGCCTCGAAGATGTATGGAAGTCATTCTCCATGGCCTCTCCGAACTCCTCCCACACCCGAGATTTTGCCTCAGCAACCACCCGAGCTGTACACTGTCCGAAAGACATTAAAACAGTGTATTTATTTCAAACTATTTAACGTAGTTTATTACATACTTCTCTGAGCTCATCTCCAAAATATAATCCTCAAGTGGTTTCAGGCAGGCCTCAGACTCTCCCACTCTACCAGCATTAACGCTGGCAGCTGCAGGTATACCTGAGCCCGTGTAGAGATAATGAGCTATTTAATTTGTAGGGAGTATTACAACATATAAAAAGTTAAATATTCTTGCCCTTTGCTCAGCTTTGTAGATGCTACAGTGCTTCTGTGTACATATTCCACATAGGTCTTCACCTTCTGTATGTTTTGAACAGCAGGAAATTTAAGTACAGTACATTTCTGACTATTAAAGAGATATGACACTGTTTGATACTTTTACTTACTCTATATGCTCAAGAAGTGTTACTGTTTGATCAGGTATTCCCTACATTTATCCAGCACAGGTAATACATTTACTACTTCGGGTTGACACGTAACATTACAGATACACTCTGTGAAACAACATATGACACTAATTATAACTTTAAGAGAACACAACATGAATTGAATCTTCATACATATTAGAGCTCACATATAGAGACACATTTACATAGATTAATGACACACACACAGCTAGGAATCATTAGCGATCAATTAGTGTAGTTGCCCACAGTCATGCTAAAATTCTACTAATAACACAGCAAACTTAGAGTTTTCAAACTGCACAAGATAAGGTCAGTGCAGCAACCTTGAACACCATGGTAACGAGCTAGAAGCAGACAGTCTAATCTTGAAACATCCAATTGGAACACGACAAGATGCAAATATCAGAAGAACACACTATCACGGAGTTGAGCACTTTTGGGGGAACACCGCGGAGGAAGGTTCTGTATTTCTGCTCCCATTTATATGCATATAAATGTATTTTATGTCTGTACTCTGATTAAATTGTAACCCTTATGCCTGTCACAATAAATTCTTTTTTATACAAATACTCTCTCTCTCCTTGGAGCACGTCTATAAGAGTTCAGGACTCTTCACTATAAATTTAAAATGTGCAAAACAAACATTGTACTACCTTAGTTCTTTGTTTATAGCTTTAACTTGCATTATCAGCAACACAAGCAAGCTGTAATTTTGCATTCAGAGGCCCATTCATATGCCCAACTCTAGTATGATCCAGGGCTCTCTTGTAAATGAGTCCTCGAGGCTCAATGGGATTAACCTGCCTAAATAAAGGTTGAAAAAAATGATGTCTGTCTGATGTGTGCTGCTCTGTCACAAGAAAGCAATCCAATGAGTTGGAATGTAGTTTCCAGTCCTGATTATAATTGCAAATCACAGACATGTAGTTGGCGTTGGTGTCTTATGTCCAGCAGTCTGTTGTAAGGCAAACAGCAGGAACAGTCTTAATCCATTCCATACAGGTTTGGAAGCATCCTTTTCTCTTTTTGTTATGACGTGTTGGATCCAGCATTTGTGTTTAAGCACTAACGTCCCTGTTTTGAACAATGGGAAATGGTTGGAAGTCTAATGCAATCAATTTGACGAGAGCTTCATCACTTTTGTTCTGCTGTTGAGGCTGAGTTGTATGGGGTGCTGTTTGTAAAGTTAAACAGTCAAAATTATCATCAACATTTTGGTTTATTTAGCTTACAATAAGAAAACAAATGTTGTTTTTTCAAGTCATATTTTCACCATGTTATTCATACATTTATAAATGTCATAGTTCCCAACTAAATATTTAATTTACAAGATGAATATTTAGTTTACAAACTAAATATTTAACTCGCAAGTTAAATATTCAGTTTACTAACTGAATATTTAGGTGTAAATTTAATATTTAATTTACACCTAAATGTTTAGTTTACTAACTAAATATTTAGGTTTAAATTAAATATTTAATTTACACCCATTTTTTTAGTTAGTAAACTAAATATTTAACTTGCAAGTTAAATATTTAGTTTACTAACTAAATATTCATCTTGTAAATACAATTTTTAGTTGGGAACTATGACATTTATAAATGTATGAATAACATTGTGAAAATGTGACTTGAAAAAAAAATTCTTATTAAAAGCTAAATAAACGAAAATGTTGATGATAATTTTTGACTGTGCAACTTTACAAATGGCACCCCATAGAGTTGGTCTCCTAACAAACATCTGCACAGATGACTGCCTGGGCTGCTTTTCTTGTTGCTGTGCTTCTGCAACACTGTGGCAGTACTGACATCTAGACTGCAGTTGATTTAACACATCACTTTCTTTAAATAAATATTTATCTCTTAGTACTCGGCACCTCACACCTCTTGTCACATTTTCTCAGTGCAATCTTGATTTGGGTGATATGGACGGAGGAGTAGGTGGCTTCACCTACCAATGATGTGTATGTCAGGGATTTAGCTGTCTTCCAGCACGTCTGGTAACTTACAGACTTAGTGGCAGTCTACTAGAGGACAAGATCTGCAATAGCATGTGTTGTAATGGCACAATTACTGTAATGTAATCAAGAAGAGAAAAGAGAAAATGTATTGATCCCGCAGGAAATTGTTGATTGTTTTTTAAGAGGTAAACTTCCATAATCTGTTTCATTACAACTGGTACAGCAATAATATTTACAGATGTTTGAATATGTAACTGGATGATTAAGTTTTTTTATCTGTTTGTTTCTTTTTGGGGGGGTCGGGGGGGGGGGGTTGCTAACATCGCGTTTTGGTTGAATAAGTCAGAAAAGCTTTACCAGGGGTGGAAAGACTTGTTGCTGTAAACATCAGATAAAATACTGCTCTTAGAATACCACATTTACTTTTACTTCCAAGAAAACTATACCAGTACTTGTAAAAACTACTAAAAAGTCCAAATTGTGTTGTTAATTAGGCTGTAAACAATAAAGCAACTATCCATTCAACCTTTCATTCAACCTTTAGACAGGTTAATTCCAATATGTGTGTGCATATCATGTAATGATACAAATCTAGTTAGCTTAGCATGTTTAAAGTCCATGTTTAAGCTCTCCTTTAGGGGCTTTTATGATTTGTCATCCGCACACATGCACAGTATTTTATAACTTTCTGTACAAAAACACAACTATTTGATAAGAGGTAAAGTGACCATCCTTATTGTGCATTCAAAGTCCATGGATTTTCTTGTGATTATCCGCAGTCAGCTGTGTGCTCCAGTAATCATTAGCCGTCAGTGCAGGGCTGTCATGGAAGATTAACTTTTCATCTTCAGCTATCAGCACTTCTGTGACTTCTTTATGTGATCCATTATCTGCTATGATAACTGTGCCTAATGGGTCACAGTGGTCAAAAGAATTACAGAGGGGGCCGAATACACATTTTTAAGATTATTAACTGTTTTAAAAATGAAAGCCTTACTCTTGCTTTTGTTCTGTTGAATGTTGAAGTCTCAAAACTTTGAACCAGGAATTTGAATTCATAGATGTTTACTTCTAAGACTCACCTTTTTTTAATATTCTGAGAGGGTGTTATGACAAGTTATGTATTTTTACTTCAGGGGGAAAAGGTCATTGTGATACCAACTAACTCCTGTGTGTCTGTGTTAGGACATGGCCACATACAAGCCCAGAGTGATTTCTCTGACCAAGAGGCCAGGTCAGACATTTGGCTTCTATCTGAGGGCAGAGCAAAGTGAGGAGGGTCACCTGATCCGCTGCCTAGAGATGGGAGGTCCAGCAGAACTGGCTGGCATGAAAGACGGTGATCGCATCCTCAGAGTCAATGGAACGTTTGTTGATGGACTGAACCATCCAGAGGTATGCAGGATGCGAAGACACTGCTGTACAATAATCAAATCAGTTATGACTTTGAACTAATCCAACCAAAAATGCTCTTTTTACTTTTTAACTCATCTTGGTGTCCCTTGTTTAGGTGGTGGAGCTGGTGAGGAACAGTGGAGCGACTGTCACATTTCACATTCTGGATGAATCCTCTTACAAGCAAGCAAAAACACTTGGAGTAAACCTTGCTGACCCCCAAAGTGCACCCGTTACCAATGGAGTGGATAAGAAGACTCCAAAACCTAAACTTTGCTACTTGGTCAAGTCTAGCTCGGGATACGGGTTTTCTGTTCGCTCAGTTACAGGTGAGATGGGGTTTAAGATCTTCAAACTCTGATTAAAATTATATAAAAAATCTGAGACTTGTAAGTTTACATCATAAACATTAAACAAAATAATGTTGTATTTGTGTATTTATGAAAATAAATAATATTTATTAAAAATATAAATTATTCTGGTAAAACAGAACATACCATAAGATTGTGTGCTTCCACACGCATCTCATGAACGTGTAAACCTGAAAATGCAAAATGTTTTACTTATTTCTTGCTTGAACAAAGTGTGCAGGAATGTATTTATTTGCAAGATGCCTACATATGTGCTCTTGTACTTGAACCACAGACAACTGGACACTTCAAGATGTTCCTTTTTTTTTTGTATGAGACACTTTTTAACTTCAAAGTGAAAAAGTGCAGAGTTCCAAGAAACAAAACTTTTTAATGACAACAAAAAAAGTCCAGTTGTCTTTGATTCCACTTTCTAGGATTACCATACTCATGATCTAATAATATACTGTATACGGTACTAATAATAAAATAACTATAAATATATATAAATAAATATATATATATATATATATATATATATATATATATATATATATATATATATATATATATATATATATATATATATATATATATATATATATATATATATATATATATAATATATATATATATATATATATATATATATATATATATATATATATATATATATATATATATATATATATATATATATATATATATATATATATATATATATATATATATATATATATATATATATATATTAGAGCTGTCAAAAGATTAAAATTTTTAATCTGATTAATCACACTCTGGGGGCTGTGATTAATCAGATTAATCACAATGCTTACCGGTAACTTTGTATGCTTGAAATGTAAATATGACGGTTTTCAATAAAATGTTGAAGAAAACGTTTTATTGTCTCAAACCAGTTTTCCATACTCTGCAAGGTTTAAATAAGTAATTTTGTTTCAAACAATGTTAAATGTCTCATTGTCATGTATGTGATGAAAACATGTATAGAGTAAGCCCACAATATCAGTAACTTTTAGACCAAAATATACCGGTATATACATATACAGAAATACTTTTTTTTTTCTGCATTTCAAATGAATGTAAAGTCCACTTGTGTAACATGATCAGCGGCCACACACACACACACATACACACACACACACACACATTATGGAGCGCCCGGCCGAATACGGGTCGTCTGAGCTTCAGGTTCAGGTTAGAAATGACAGCTCTACCGGCGCAGGGTAGAGTATTTTATAGGTCAAAATAGGTAATGTTGTAAGAGGAGGTGAAGAGACGACACAGGAGACAGGCTGCAGAACTTCACCTTTTAATCAACTCCTACTAAACTGGCGGGAACCCGCCCAACACTGCTTTATATACCCACATAACATCCGGTCCTCTGGACCTTTCACAATAAAAGCATCCTGTAATACATTCGGTCCACTGGGTGTGAGTAGAGCCCCCTAGTGGTCCACCACACACGCCCCCCCAGAACACCCAGTAAGGTCCATCACTAGTCCCGCATTTTAGGTTTGATCAAACGACCAGAACGGCTGAACCTGGGCCCTGCAGAACCAGTCTGATGAAGTGGAGGGCTACGAGGAGGGTCTGCAGAAGATTCGGGCTCCAATGGACGTTGAGAGTTTCCGGAAGAAGGACCGCCGTCCGTTAACAATGTGGATGGAGGTCTGCCTCTGCGAGGAGCTTGGGCCGTAACAACCTGATCATCTGACACAACATGAGCTGGTTTAAGCCTATCAATACAGACAGTCTCAGTACGACCCCCTAAATCCAAAATGAAATGTTTCGGACCTGGTTGAAGAACTCGAAACGGTCCATCATACAAAGGCTGTAGTGGTGTCCTGTGTGCATTGTGTTTGACAAAAACAAATTTAGAGGACTCCAGACTCTTAGGGACAAATGACTGCGGTAAACAATGGTGTACCGGACCGGGGACACGAAAAGGGGCCTCCTGAGGTGAAAGATGGAGCAACGGTGGAGCGAACTGTGGTGAGGGTACCTCAGGTAAAAACTCACCGGGGACGCGCACAGGCTGACCGTAAACCATTTCAGCCGGGGAAGAGCTCAGGTCTTCTTTGGTTGCGGTACGCAACCCCAACAAAACCCAGGGAAGGCGGTCAATCCAGTTGTCACCGGTCAATGCAGCACGAAGTGCAGCTTTCAATGACCTGTGAAACCGTTCACACAAACCATTAGCTTGGGGGTTGTAAGCGGTGGTCCTGTGAACGTTAGTCCCCAGACCCTTGGCCATGGTAGACCAAAGCTCCGAAACAAACTGCGGGCCCCTGTCCGATGTAATGTCTGAAGGGGGGCCGAAACGTGCAACCCAGGTAGACAAAAAGGCCCGGGCCACCACTGCAGATGTTGTGGACGTCAGAGGAACCACCTCTGGCCACCTGGTGGTCCGGTCTATCATAGTCAGCAGATGAGTAAAACCCTGTGATGGAGGCAGAGGGCCTACTAGGTCTACGTGCACATGATCAAACCGCCGACTTGGGATGGGGAAAGGTTCCAACGGTGCTTTGGTGTGCCTGTTGACCTTAGCACGCTGGCATGGAACACACGCTGCTGCCCACTCCTTAACTGCTTTACGCAGACCGGGCCAAACAAACTTTGAGCTGACCAGTTTCACAGAGGCTCTAACACCTGGGTGAGAAAGGGAATGTAAGGAGTCAAAAACGCGGCGTCGCCATGAAACTGGAACCAGGGGGCGGGGCCTGCCCGTAGATACGTCACAGAGCAGGAGAGGACCTCCGTCATTCACCCGCCTTTCCTCCAACTCGAGGCCTGTGGGGCCGGACTGGAGCTCGAGTATTTCTGCGTCGCTACGTTGGTCCGCAGCCATAGCAGAAAAATCGATGCCAACGTACACGGGAGCGATCAGCACCCGGGAGAGACAGTCAGCCACCACATTGGATTTTCCAGCCACATGCTGAATGTCTGTAGTAAATTCAGACACCGCTGCGAGGTGGCGTTGCTGGCGAGCAGACCAGGGGTCAGAAATTTTTGACATAGCAAAGACCAGGGGTTTGTGGTCAACGTATGCAGTGAACTGGCGGCCTTCCAGGAAAAACCTGAAATGGCGTGTAGCCAGGTAAAGCGCCAGCAACTCTCTGTCAAAAACACTGTATTTCAGCTCATTGTCCCGCAGCGTACGGCTGAAAAATGCAAGCGGCTGCCAAACCCCGGAAACCTGCTGTTCTAACACAGCCCCCACCGCAACATCAGATGCGTCGGTTGTTAAAGCTATTTGCGCCGCTGGGGATGGATGGGCCAAAAGGGCAGCAGTGGCCAGTGCAGCTTTAGCGTCACCAAATGCCTGTAGGCGTTCTGGTGTCCAGTCCACGCTGTCGTTGGGCTTTTTCTTTTTCAGCGCTCTATAGAGCGGACTCAGCAGTTGTGCTGCCCTGGGGAGGAAACGGTTATAGAAGTTAACCATTCCCAAAAACTCTTGTAGCGCTTTAACAGACTGGGGCTGTGGGAAATCTGACACCGCCTGCACTTTGTTTGGTAACGGGACGGCGCCACTTGCGGAAATGCGGTGGCCCAAAAAGTCAATGACTGGCAGCCCAAATTGGCATTTCGCTGTGTTTACAATCAGGCCATGTGCTGCCAGGCGCTGAAAAACCTCACGGAGGTGGGACAAGTGCTGCTCAGCCGAGCTGCTAGCCACCAGGATGTCGTCCAAGTACACAAATACGAAGGACAGACCCCTTAGGACTGAATCCATCAACCGCTGAAATGTTTGTGCTGCACCTTTAAGACCAAAAGGCATGCGCAAAAACTCAAAAAGGCCGAAAGGCGTGATAACAGCGGTCTTAGGGACATCCTCCACATGCACAGGAACCTGGTGGTATCCCCGTACTAAATCTACTTTAGAAAAAATGGAGGTCCCAGCCAGGTGCACTGAAAAATCCTGGATGTGGGGGATGGGATAACGATCATTCTCTGTGATGTTATTGAGGCGGCGGAAATCTCCACATGGCCGCCATTTGCCATCTGCCTTGGGCACCATGTGGAGGGGGGAGGCCCACGGACTGTTTGAGCGCTGCACGATGCCTAAACGCTCCATGTTAGCAAACTCTTCCTGTGCGATTGCTAGCTTAGTAGCATCGAGGCGGCGTGCACGTGCGAACACCGGGGGCCCCGTTGTGGGAATATAATGTTCGACCCCATGTTTTGTGTTTGTGGTTGCAAAATCAGGAACAGTCAGCGAGGGAAACTCAGACAATAAACGTTGAAACACATTACCCGAAGCTAAAAAGTTAGCATGTATTAAAGGCCCAGCTCCTCGCGTCTTACAAGGCAGTGACGAAAAAGACACAGCGTCGATCAAACGTCTGTTAGCAATGTCAACAAGGAGCCCGTGAGCACAAAGAAAATCAGCCCCTAAAATAGGGACCGAGCTAGCAGCTACCACAAAGTTCCACCGGAAGTCCCGTTCATGGAAACGCACAGTCACCAACCTTTCGCCAAACGTCTTGACGGGAGAGCCATTCGCCGCGGTTAGCTGTGGCCCGCAGCCTTCAGCCAACCTGTCGGAGCCAGTCGGGGGGACGAGGCTCTTCTGCGACCCCGAGTCCACCAGGAACCGCCTCCCTGACTTCGAGTCCTCGATGAAAAGCAGCCTTTCCTTCTCGCCAACGGCTGCGACTGCTAGCGGCTGTTGGCGGTCTCGTTTCCCTGCGGCTTGAAGCTGCACGGCGGGACGCACCGTCGTGCTTTGGCGCCAAAACGCGCGTGGTAGAAACAAAGAACTGGACCTGCCCGCCTGCGGCTAGTGACTCCTGCCACCACCGCTGGCTCGTCCGGCGCTGTGTGCGTCGCTCGAAACTCGGGCGCTGCTGGAGATCCCGGGACCACCGCCTGTACCGCGAAGGTCCTCGTGGTTAGAATGATGCGGTCGGCTTCTTCGGCCAGCGAGCGGTAATCCTTCTCCTGCAGAAACGGGGAGTTGGCCAGGGCGGTTCGCACAGGAGCTGGAAGCTGGCGGAGGACGAGGTGGCGGAAGAGGAACTCGCAGTCGTCTGATCCCCGCAAGGACAACATGCTCTCCACGAGCTCGAGAGCTGTTCCGTCACCCAAACCGGAGAAGGAAAATAGTTTCTCAGCGCGCTCCGCCTCTGAGAGTGTGTAGCGCCGCAGAAGAAGCTTCTTGAGGGCGTCGTATTTTCCTTGTGCTGGAGGGTTTTGTAGTAGGCTCATTACCCGCTGGGTTGTCAGCGGATCCAGCGAAGCAACCACATGGTGGTATTTGGTGTCGTCAACAGAAATCCCGCGAAGAGCAAACTGTGATTCGATGTGGGCGAACCACGACTGAGGCGCGTGCAGCCAGAAGTCCGGGATTTTAACGGCCACCGAAAAAGCGTGCGGGGCCGCCTGTGTAGGTTCCACAGCAGTAGACAGCTGAAGAGAGCTGGCTGAAGCGTCAGATGTCGACATATTCAGTTCACGAGGGTCACCAGTGTAAGAGGAGGTGAAGAGACGACACAGGAGACAGGCTGCAGAACTTCACCTTTTAATCAACTCCTACTAAACTGGCGGGAACCCGCCCAACACTGCTTTATATACCCACATAACATCCGGTCCTCTGGACCTTTCACAATAAAAGCATCCTGTAATACATTCGGTCCACTGGGTGTGAGTAGAGCCCCCTAGTGGTCCACCACAATGTGATTAATCTGCATTATGTAATATTAATGCATTAATCTGTTTACATTAATCTCATGAGTTAAAGCATTAACTTTAACAGCCTTAATATATATATATATCAAAGTCAAAGTCAACTTTATTGTCAGAACTGCAATATGTACAGGACATACACAGGATTGAAATAGCGTTTCTCTCAGTCCCTCGGTGCAACACATTTAAACACTAAAACACTGAAACATTTAATAAACATAAGCATAAAATAGTAAAAGTGTAACACTGTCCTGAGTTTTTGCATAGTAGTATAAAAGTATGAAAATTTACACCAACACTAAAACACTAAACATTTAATGAACATAAGCATAAAATGAAATAATAAAAGTGTAATACTGTCCTGAGTTTTTGCATAGTAGTATAAAAAAGTATAAAAAGTATATCTATAAAATAAACTGAAGGTTCTAGCATTGACATTTGCAAAGAGTGGCAAAGCAGCATATGAGTTAATGTACACAGTATATGTATGAGGTAGTTGATGTTGGTATAGAGGCAAAGTGGCATATGCAGTAAGGCACATAAGGCACATTGGGCATCCTTAAATAAGGCTAGTCAGAGAATACTGTATATGTATCAGCAGTAGTGTAGATATAAAAGTAGTGTAAATGTAAACAGTAGTAATAAATGTAAACAGTAGTAATAAATGTAAACAGTATTAATAAATGTAAACAGTGAATGTAAACAGTAGTATGACTATAGGCAGTAATGTAATACAAACATTAGTGCAAATATGAGAAGTAGTGCAAACTGAATGAGCACATGACCGAGAGTTTAGTGAATAACCCGTTTGATGACACAGAGTCCAGTGTTAAAATCTTTGTGTTGTGTGGTAATGTGTGAGAAAGTTTTTTGTGTTAAGGCAGTTCAAATGGGAGGGGAGGCAGAGCAGGCAGAGTGTTTAGCATCCTGACTGCCTGATGAACAGAGCTGTCTCTCAGTCTGCTGGTTCGAGCCTGGAGACTCCTCAGTCTCCTCCCTGATGGCAGCAGTCTGAAGCAGCTGTGTAGTGGGTGTGTGGGATCACCTGCCATGCAGAGGGCTTTCCGAGTGAGGCGGTTGCTGTGTAAGTCCTGCAGTGAGGGGAAGGAGGTGCCGACGATCTTCTCAGCTGCTCTCACGATGCGCTGGAGGCTCTTGCGGCAGGATGCAGTACATGCACCAAACCACACAGTGATGCAGCTGGTCAGGACACTTTCTATGGCACCTCTGTAGAAGGTGCACATGATGGGGGTTGAAGCTCCAGCCCTTTTCAGCTTGCGGAGAAAGTAGAGACGCTGGTGAGCCTTCTTGGCCAGTGATGCAGTGTTCCTGCTCCAGGACAGGTCCTTTGAGACGTGCACTCCCAGGAACTTGGTGCTGTCTACTCTCTCCACTGCGGTGCTGTTGATGGTCAGAGGGGCATGTTGGGCATCCCTCTTCCTGAAGTCCACAACAATCTCCTTTGTCTTCTCCACGTTGAGAGTGAGATTGTTGTGTCCGCACCACAAGGCCAGGCGGCTCACCTCGTTCCTGTAGTCCGTCTCATCGTTGTTGCTGATGAGACCCACCACTGTTGTGTCGTCCGCAAACTTGATGAAGTGGTTGGAGCTGTATGATGGTGTGCAGTCGTGTGTTAGCAGGGTGAATAGAAGGGGGCTCAGCACACATCCTTGTGGGGCCCCTGTGTTCAATGTGATGGTGCTAGATGTG
>JBBPBX010011656.1:7712-31829 GCA_038048925.1 Garcialebias charrua | reverse complement strand
ATATATATATATATATATAAGATTTATAAAATAATAAACATCTGCAAAGCGTCTAATTAAAACCAAACAAAATATTTAACTTTTACTTTTTTTTTTAACCAAAACTCTACTTCAAGCCGAATTTTTTTTGTTTATTTTTAATAAGACATATTCAAATATCCTTTATCAGTCATGGAACTCAAATGCTATTAGCTGTCAAATACTGTACATTCATATTAAAACTGTCAAACTTTTAATTTGAGCACTTCCCAGAGATAATTTAAGGCTGTGGTTCTATATGTACCTAGTTTTTTTTTTTTTTTTACTCATAGACATTAATAAAATATTTATACATTTGCAAGTCAATCATTTACATTTCAAAAGATTATCAATTTACTATAAAATAATATGTATTTTCTTTTATTTTTTGACTGTTTGTCCTACATGGTGCTATTCATATTTGTACTTCACTGTCACCGGTAGATATGGTCTATGTGTCAGTGAAGTAAGTACAGATCGTCTATGGTCTATGGACCATAGACGATCCTGTGGATTTACATAATGGTCCTTCAGTAAAATTCTTTATCTTTTATCGGAATGCTGACAATTTGTCTATCAATCTTGCTCTAATGGCTACAGGTGAGCAGGGTGTGTTTATGACTGAGGTGATCGCAGGAGGTGTGGCAGACAAAGCAGGAGTCCGAGTCAAAGATCATCTGCTCCAAGTCAATGGGGAGAATGTGGAAATGTCCACCCACGATGAAGTAGTGGAAAAAATCAAACAAGGAGGCAATGATGTCATGTTTCTACTGGCTGATGAGGCAACTAACAAGTTCTATCAAAAGGGTTTGTTGTCTGCAACAGTGAAGTATCTGCCTCTCCAACCACGCATCATCAAGGTGACCAAAGGATCTGACGGATATGGCTTTCTGCTCAGAGAGGAACCCAACCAACCAGGCAAGGATATGATAATTAACCGCATGTATACTGTTTAAAGACAGATACAGTTTATTAGTGTGTACCCTGACTTGTTGCAGGACACTTCATAAAGGACATTGACAAAGGCAGCCCAGCACAAAAAGCAGGTCTGAAGAATATGGACATATTGGTGGCTGTGAATGGCATGCAGGTGGATGATAGCAGTCATGAGCAGGTTGTGGACAAGATCAAACAAAGCGGAGACAAATGCTGCTTTCTTGTGGTGGACAAAGAAACAGACCAAATGTATAAGAAGGTGAGCCACAAACTCATTGTTTCTTTAGTTTGAAATAAATAATACAACATCATGCCGTGTATCCTACAGGGGAAAGTGTCTCCTATGCTCTTCTGGGAGGAAATGAAAGATTCCAACTCCCCACCCAGTTACACAGAGGCTATGCAAATGCCTGCTTCTGTTCAACCATCCACTTCTGCTCAAGAGAAGAAAGAGGAGCTGAGGCCTAAGTTGTGTAGGATGGAGAAGACCCCTGCTGGCTTTGGCTTCCATCTAAATGGCATTGATGGTGTGTCAGGTCAATACATCAAGGAGGTAAGTCTAACAAGAATGTCCATTTTATGATAGTTACTGTTTCAAAATCAAGTTGTAAAGGTGTTCCTTGTTTCAGGTGGTAAAAGGTGGAGCAGCAGACAAGGCAGGCCTGGAGGATGAAGACGTTGTTGTGGAGGTAGACAGGGTAAATGTGGAGCAGAAGACCCATGCAGAGGTCGTGGAAATGATACGCAAAAGTGGCAACTCTCTGGAGATGCTGGTGGCGAGCAAGAGTGTATACAAACAGCTTAAAGCCAAAGGGGTGCCCATCACCCACCTGCTCCTCAAGGAAACGGCCCATTGTGAAGTCCACACTGCAGACAGTCCAGATACAAGCAAGAAGAACCAGAAAGAAGCCAGGCCTGTAACTCCACCTAAAGCAGAAAAACAGAGGGTGAGTGGTGCTTTTTGTGTTCAAAGGCCAGATTGGTTTTAGATATAAGGCTTCCCTGCAGGTTCAAGAGCTTTAACTTAATCATTTTGAGTTGCATACAGTATTTCATATGTATGGATCTTTAAGTTATCTTCTACTGACAATAAAACATACCTTAAACCTTATTAGTTCTGTTTCCGGATTAATCTAAATAAACATTAGCAAATTTCACCTTTACCATCAATCCATGTTCGTCATTCAAAAAGTCTGACTTAAACAGTGTTACATAATTATATAACCTGCCGATCTTAAATTGTTTCGCATTTGATTACAAAGTATGAACATTAATCAACACTCAGATTAAGATTTCTTTTTTTGGTTCAATATTGTCAAATGTTTGTGGAAATGTGCAGGGTCAAAATAAAGAAGCAGTTCCTGTTTTCATCCTGGCTTTAGTTGCCACGACTCAGGGAGTTGTGTGAGGGGGGATGACTGTTAGACTAATAACTCATACAAGTTTTATTTTTCCTATTGTGTGGTTGTTTCTATAGGTGAAAGGTAAATGTGTGGTGTTAATTGTTAGTGATTATCAGTGCTGATAAATTGTGTTTTTCACAGGATTCTAGCATGTTTTGACTCTGAGCAAATAGAAATGTTAATCCATTTTAAGATGTTAGTTAAGCATTTTCTGCAGGGAAACCATCTGGTCAGTGTAGCTATAGTGCACTGGTAATAAATGTACCGTAGGTTCCTTTGATTTTAGTTTGGTTGTCAGCCCAGCAGTTTGGGCTGTCACCTTTCAACAAGGTCACCTCCCAGCCCGAGGCCTTTCTTGGTGGAGTTTTTCCCACACTTTGTTTTTCCCCAGTCCTCAGGTTTCTTCTCTCAAACCAAAATCATGCATGTTTGACGGTAATCCTAAATTGTGCCTTGGGTGTGAGAGTGCAAGGATTGTTTGGTGTATTTGTCTCTATGTGACCCTATGATGGACTTGTGACCTGTCCAGCGTGCACCCTGCCTCACGCAGCCACTGCTGGAGATATGGCACCAGTTGTAAATAACTCCTAGCAGCTCCTCATTAATCATGATTTAAAAAGGTTTAGGTTTCTTTCTCTTCTATATTGTGTTTTACACCTCCTCATCAATGAATAAATGGATAATTATTTGAGACACAAGGTCTTCTAGCATGATTTGTGGTTCACCAAGTTTTACAAGACTAAAAAAGATCTGGCTTAACTGTGGTTATTAGCTAATGTTACCATAAAAAATAATGTGCAAGTCAATTTAAGAACACCATTTGTAATTTTCTAGAAAATTAGTCGACACATTTTATTGGATGTTTGAATATTAATCCAGATAAAGATCAGTTTTTTTAACCACCATTGCAAGGAAATACAACTGAAACTGCATTTATTTGTTATACTCTTTTTATCTGTAAGCAACTAAAGCCCACAAATCAGTTCAATTTTTTTAAAATCATAAAATGGAAAAAATAAATCTCCTAACATCTCCATCCTTGCAGAGATATTAGTGAACGTGTCAGGGGGAGCATTTGTATCTTGGAGCACAGATGTTTCAGAAAATCTTCCTCCAGTTTGGATTTGTTTAAAAACACAGACTGGTTTATGAATAACCCACAGAAATAATAAGTAATGTAACAAATACCCAACAAAGAACACAGAAACGTTTAGGTACTTTCACAATAACTGCTGCACTGAGGTAGTAGCACATTCTGTGGATTTTAGATGTTAACAGAAGCCATGACACTTCACATCTTCCTTTTCTTCTCCTAGACTGCATCGGTTTCATCGTCCTCATCTGACGAGAGCTTTGACGTGAGTCTCTGAGGAGTCACTTCAAGGACAACATCCTCACTCGGGACTAATCCACCGCTGATTTTTGTTTGCTCTGAACTCCACACATCCTGTCACGATTAACACGTTACACGTGGTGAATTTTAAGAACGAGAACAGTGAACTGACAAAATCTGGGTCATTGCAGAAAAATGGTTTTTTTTTTTTTTTTTTTTTTTTAGATGAGAACATAAACATGTCTAAAAATGTGCAACCATAAATGTTTTTAAATGTTGCTTGTTGATCAAATATCACACACTGACGAGTGACATCTTTTCCTGGATGCAACTAAAATGAAAATCTATATTTCCAGCAAATAAAATGGTCTTTCGTGCATTTCTTTCTGGACACTCTGCTCCTTTTATTTAATGTTAAAACAAAAATGCTGTTTTCATTTATGAGTGAAATTTATTAAAATAAATGAACACATGCTATCTGGGTAAAGCCTGACTTCATGGATGTCGATTTTGTTCAGGGTGACATTTTATAACGCATTAAAAAAATCACAACTATTTATGTTTCTTCACTTTCAGCTGTCGTAAAACAGGAATGTACAACAGAAAGTTTTGTACCAGTGTATTTAGACAAAAAATATTTAGAAAAATAACATTTAGAAGCATGGAGAGCTATCAGAACAAAATGTAGCATTCTGTGTTTAAATGTTGTTCTGCAAAATATTGCAAGAGTCCAGCTGGAAAGTTAGTTTAGTTTGCGATTCAACAGCTCCCCAAACGTTGCAACCAAACATCTTCCTGCTTCTGGATACTTCCAATTTACAATCAGCTCCTGGGCTTTGTTTTGAGACAGGAGGCGAGCTGTGGTGGGGTCAGAGGGCCATGTGCTTCTCTGGTGCCTGCTTGTGGGCCAGATACATGAAGAGGATGCTGGACAGGGCGCTAACCAGGAAGATGACGTCGAACCAGCGGTGGTAGAAGTTGAACTGTAGCTCGCCCAGAACCTCAGTCACGATGGAGCGATACTCCAGAGGCATGCTCATACGCATCAGTAGTACAGATGAAACAAAATACATCCCCTATTAAAGACAGATAAATAAAGATAAATGTTTTTTTTTTTAGATTTCACTTAAGTCCGCAGGCAGCACATGACCAGGAAGACACTCACCATGATCTGGGCAAGGACGAGCACGATGACGTTGGAAGACTTGCTGCTTGAGATTGCATAGAAGAACTGAAAATAAAACAGCAGAAAGTAACCATTTTACAGAACCACAATAATTAGTTACAGAAAAATCTGGTAAATTAGTTTAAGATGTTGTAAAAACAGCAGCAGCAGTGAAGTTATAAAACTCAAGTTTTCAGCAAAGATATTTTGAGAATAAAGCTGAAAATCTATAGAGTCTGACACTATTTTTTTTAAACAAAATTATTCAACGTTCAGACATTTCTTCATGTAACTGTGTCATGTCCTACCTTAGTAAGAGTGATGAGTAAGCCCCGTATGGAAGTAACAATTATTATTCCAACCAAGATGAAAGAAATATGTTGAGACCAAAACTTAACCTGGGACGAGAAGAAGAATGAAACGTAAGGTTTGGGTTTATTTGTCATATGCAGATCGACACAAAGACAACAATGCAGAGAAATGCTCAGAACGAGAAGAACCGTCTCGACTCGCCAAACAAACAACAAGAAATACTAAGGCATGCAACAAAAATACAAAAACGAGGAACCAAACGTGAAAAAGAAATAAATCTACAGAAGCATGGTCCTGTTAACAGCATGGTTCTGTTAGCAGCAAGGTCCATTTAGCAGCATGGTCCTGTTAACAGCGTGGTCTTGTTAGCAGTATGGTTCTGTTAGCAGTGTGGTCCTGTTAGCAGTGTGGTCCCGTTAGCAAAGTAGTTTTGTTAGCAGTGTGGTTCTGTTAGCAGTGTGGTCCTGTTCTGTTAGCAGTGTGGTCCAGTTAGCAGCATGGTCCTGTTAGCAGCATGGTCTTGTTAGCAGTATGGTTCTATTAGCAGTATGGTCCTGTTAACAGCGTGGTTCTGTTAGCAGTGTGGTCAATTTAGCAGCATGGTCCTGTTGGCAGCATGGTCTTGTTAGCAGTATGGTTGTTAGCAGTGTGGTCCTGTTAACAGTGTGGTCCTATAAGCGGTGCGGTCCCATTAGCAGAGTGGTTTTGTTAGCAGTGTGGTCCTGTTAGCAGTGCGGTCCCGTTAGCAAAGTAGTTTTGTTAGCAGTGTGGTTCTGTTAGCAGTGTGGTCCTATTAACAGTGTGGTTCTATTAGCAGTGTGGTCCAGTTAGAAGCATGGTCCTGTTAGCAGCATGGTCTTCTTAGCAGTATGGTTCTATTAGCAGTGTGGTCCTGTTAGCAGTGAGGTCCCATTAGCAGAGTGGTTTTGAAAGCAGTGTGGTCCTGTTAGTACAGTGGTTCTGTTAGCAGTGCAGTTCTATTAGCAGTGTGGTTCTGTTAGCAGCATGGTCCTGTTAGCAGTGTGATCCCGTTAGCAAAGTGGTTTTGTTAGCAGTGTGATCCCGTTAGCAGAGTGGTCGTGTTAGCAGTGCGGTCCTGTTAGCAGTGTGGTCCTGTTAGCAGAGTGGTCCTGTTATCAGTGCGGTCCTGTTAGCAGTGTGGTCATGTTAGCAGTGTGGTCCTATAAGCAGTGCGGTCCCATTAGCAGAGTGGTTTTGTTAGCAGTGTGGTCCCGTTAGCAAAGTAGTTTTGTTAGCAGTGTGGTTCTGTTAACAGTGTGGTTCTGTTAGCAGTGTGGTCCAGTTAGCAGCATGGTCCTGTTAGCAGCATGGTCTTGTTAGCAGTATGGTTCTATTAGCAGTGTGGTCCTGTTAGCAGTGTGGTCCTATAAGCAGTGAGGTCCCATTAGCAGAGTGGTTTTGTTAGCAGTGTGGTCCCGTTAGCAGAGTGGTTTTGTTAGCAGTGTGGTCCCGTTAGCAAAGTAGTTTTGTTAGCAGTGAGGTCCCATTAGCAGAGTGGTTTTGTTAGCAGTGTGGTCCCGTTAGCAAAGTAGTTTTGTTAGCAGTGTGGTCCTGTTAGCACAGTGGTTCTGTTAGCAGTGCGGTCCTGTTAACAGTGTGGTTCTGTTAGCAGTGTGGTCCTGTTAGCAGTGTGGTCCTGTTAGAAGTGAGGTCCCGTTAGCAAAGTGGTTTTGTAGAAGTGTGGTCCTGTTAGCAGAGTGGTCCTGTTAGCAGAGTGGTCCTGTTAGCAGTGCGGTCCTGTTAGCAGAGTGGTTCTGTTAGCAGTGTGGTCATGTTAGCAATGTGGTCCCATTAGCAGTGTGGTCCCGTTAGCAGTGTGGATCTGTTAGCAGTGTGATCCCGTTAGCGGTGTGGTCCCGTTAGCAGTGTATCTCTGTTAGCAGTGAGGTTGTTTGCAGTGTGATCCCGTCAGCAGTGTGGTTCTGTTAGCAATAAGGTTCTGTTAGCAGTGTGGTTCTGTTAGCAGTGTGGTTCTGTTAGCAATGAGGTTCTGTTAGCAATAATGTTCTGTTAGCAATAATGTTCTGTTAGCAATAAGGTTCTGTTAGCAATGAGGTTCGGTTAGCTGTGTGGTTCTGTTAGCAGTGCGGTCCCATTAGCAGTGCAGTTCTGTTAGCAGTGTGATTCTGTTAGCAGTGCAGTTCTGTTAGCAGTGTGGTTCTGTTAGCAGTGTGGTTCTGTTAGCAGTGCGGTCCCATTAGCAGTGCAGTTCTGTTAGCAGTGTGGTTCTGTTAGCAGTGCAGTTCTGTTAGCAATATGGTTCTGTTAGCAGTGTGGTTCTGTTAGCAGTGTGGTTCTGTTAGCAGTGCGGTTCTGTTAGCAGTGTGGTTCTGTTAGCAGTGTGGTTCTGTTAGCAGTGTGGTTCTGTTAGCAGTGTGGTCCCATTAGCAGCGCGGTTCTGTTAGTAGTGTGATCCCATTAGCAGCATAATGATAATAACGACTGTAGCAACGGATGATGACTGCCCTCCAGAACCGGGTCGGGCAGACACAGAACATCCAAGGTTTCCACTCAGCCGAACGGTTCGGTCTGTACAGGCAAATGGAGGATCGTGGAGACGACCGCCATGACAGGCCCGAGCCCGAACTCGCGGCTGGAAGGGGACCGGGAACTGAACCACGATGGCAGGATGGAAAGGCAGAGACACACAAAACTCCAAAAGTGCGTCACGGTCATACCCGTAGTGTGGATGTGCAGTGTAGGAACAAAAAAAGTTCAAACAAAAAAAACAACAGGAACAAACAAAGATTGAGTCGAAGCGGAGCTCCCGTCAGTGCGTCCATACTGTGGTGCACGTGACGTCAAGAAGAGAAATCTCAAGAGCAGAACATATAACTATTTCTGAGCATGAACTGATAGTTCAATTTATTTGTTTTTGTAAAGAAGATCCAACACAAGCAGCATAAACAGAAGAGAGATGATAATAACAAGCAATTATCTTTACAAGAGGTCGCAGCAGGTGTGTACAGGTGTGTACTTGTGTTCATCAGAGGGCTTTGCAACACTTTATGGGACATAAACAAATCCCTCTGAGGTAAATCATTACATTTAACTATGAATGCTCAAGTGTTATGTTTACTGTAAAGGTTAACACAGTTCTGGCTACAACAGAGGTTAGAGTAGGTTGAAGTTATCCTCAGATGTAAAGGAAAAAAAGTTTAGTTGTGTATATGTGTATGTGTGCATGTGTGTCTCACATCAAATTGGATGCCCAAGTAGTTCACTGTAATTTCAATGCCCCTCGTCACCGGATCCGTCTTTCCAACTCGATCAAACACAATGTTGATTGTGGCCTATAATTAAAAGTTTCATTTGTATTAAGATGAATATAACCATGTGCTAAACTGTAAACACTGATATGAACACTTGAATACAGTATATAACAGTATATAATAATAATAATGTCACACAATGTCATCACTGTATGTTTCCATACAAGACAAAATTAGTCTCTGCATTTAACCCATCCACCACCAGGTGGTGCAATGGGCAGCTATTGAAATGGGTGTGTTGCCCAGAGACACCACAAGGTATGCAGTGACCGGGGATCGAACCTGGGACTTTCGGGTTCCAAGCCGGCTGCCCTGCCTCTACATCATCTGTATATACAGTACTGTATACAGTACAGTAAAGGAAATAATTATTTGATCCCTTGCTGATTTTGTAAGTTTGCCCACTGACAAACACACAAGCAGTCTATAATTTTAAAGGTATGTTAATTTTAATAATGAGAGACAGAATATCAAAAATAAAATCCAGAAAATCAAATTGTATAAATTATATAAATGTATTTGCATTTTGCTGAGAGAAATACATGTAAGTCTTTGATCCCTCTGGAAAACAAGACTTGATACTTGGTTGCAGAACTCTTGTTGGTAAAGTTTTATTGTTTGTTTTTAAGTCTTTGAACGGTTTTAGTCCCTCTTATCTGTCTGAACTGCTTCAACTTTATGTGCCATCACGTGCTCTCAGATCCGCTGACCAGATGCTTTTAGCAGTCCCAAAAACCTTTTATAAGACCAGAGGAGACAGAGCATTTTCAGCTCTGGCTCCTAAATTGTGGAACGAGCTGCCACTGAAGGTCAGGCAGGCCCCATCAATATCTGTTTTTAAAACTCGTTTAAAAACACATATGTTTTCATTGGCTTTTAAACCAGAATGAGTTCACATCTCTGTTTTAGTGTTGTATTATTTTACTTGTGATGTACCGATATTTATATGATTGAGATTGATTGTTTTTATTGTTTTGTGCTTGTTTTTATTCTTGTACAGCACTTCGGACGGCTGCTGCTGTATTTTTAAGTGCTTTATAAATAAACTGGTATGGTATGGTATGGTATGGTAAGCACAGCAGTCAGATGTTTTTTGTAGTTGATGAGGTTAGCACATGTCAGGAGGAATTTTGGTCCACTCCTCTTTGCTGATCATCTCTAAATCATTAAGATTTTGAGGCTGTCGCTTTACAACTCGGAGCTTCAGCTCCCTCCGTAGGTTTTCGATTGGATTAAGGTCTGGAGACTGGCTAGGCCACTCCATGACCTTAATGTGCTTCTTTTTGAGTCACTCCATTGTTGCCTTGGCTGTACGTTTTGGGTCACTTCGTGCTGGAAGACCCAGCCCCGACCCATTTTCAATGTCCTGATGGAGGGAAGGAGATTGTCACTCAGGATTTTACGGTACATAGCTCCATCCATTCTCCCATTGATGCGATGAAGTAGTCCTGTGCCCTTAGCAGAGAAACATCCCACAAAACATGTTTCCACCTCCATGCTCGACAGTGGGGTCTGTGTTCTTTGGGTCATAGTCAGCATTTCTCTTCCTCCAAACATGGCGTGTAGAGTTAATGCCAAAGAGCTCAATTTTTGTCTCATCTGACCATAGCACCTTCTCCCAATCACTCTCAGAACAGTCCAGGTGTTCACTGGCAAACTTCAGACGTGCCTGCACATACACCTTCTTGAGCAGGGGGACCTTGCGAGCACTTCAGGATTTTAATCAATTACGGCGTAATGTGTTACCAATGGTTTTCTTGGTGACTGTGGTTCCAACTGCCTTGAGATAATTGAGAGGTTCCCCCCGTGTAGTTCTAGACTGATCTCTCACCTTCCTCATGATCAAGGATAGCGCACGAGGTGAGATTATGCATGGAGCCCCAGATCATTTTGTATTTCTTCCATTTTCTTACTATTGCACCAATAATAATAATAATTAATTTAATTCATAACGCACTTTTCATTAACAAAAATCTCAAAGTGCTAACAGTTGTCTCCTTCTCACAAAGCGTCTTATGGGTTTGTAGCCCATTCCAGCCTTGTGCAGGTCTATGAGCTTGTCCCCGACATCTTTAGCTCTTTGGTCTTGCCCATGTTGTAGAGGTTAGAGTCTGTGGACAGGAGTCTTATACAGGCGACAATTTAGGCGACAATTTAAGACAGCTGTCTTTAATACAGGTAACAAGTTGATTAGGAGCATCTAACTGGTCTGTAGGAGCCAGAATTCTTACTGGTTGGTAGGGGATCAAATACTTATTTCTCTCAGCAAAATGTAAATAAATATATATAATTTATACAATGCGATTTTCTGGATTTTATTTCTGATATTCTATCTCTCACTGTTAAAATTAACTTACCCTTATAATTACCGGTATAGACGGCTCATGTCTTTGTCCGTGGGCAAACTTACAAAATCAGCAAGGCATCAAATAATTATTTCCTTCACTGCACACGTGTAGATGGTATGTTAGAGTATACTGTAGTCATGTTCTTACCATGAAGATTTTCCAAACGCAATAAATGGAAAAGAAGTAACCAAGAAAGTTGAAGTATTTTCCCTGAAACGTCTTCGAGTATTCAATTCGCTCCTAAAAACAGAGAAAAATTGTATAAAAACGTAATCATTTTACACATGTAAGCAAAGTAAGAGTGCCGAGAATAGGTGAATATTTGTGTCTATAAGAGTTGACTGTATGAAAACCAATAACATACGTGACAAAAATGTATTACTGTGCCACAAATACTGATGTTACCTTGGTAGCTTGTAAATCCACAGTCTCAAGGAAGAGTTGTCGACTTAACTCTTCCAGAGCATCAACTTCCTGCTGGATCAGAGAAAGATCTGAGGGGTGAAAGTCATGGACAATATCGCCTTCAGCCGATAATATATACTGGCTATTATATCACATATAATATGATAATAAATAGTTATTATCGTTATAAACATAAGCACAAAGGATACTTTCACTGCCTGTTTGAGTGGAGGTGACACTCTTGATCATTCCCCAGAATCCTGTCTGTTTGTTCTGGTCCTCCCCTCGTTGGTACATTTGCCTCCGTGTCATGGCAATCCTTCAAATAAAGCAAGATGATATTTCATTTTCATGATATTTCATTCTGTCAAAGTGGCAAAAAACAAAACAAAACGTTAATCAGAAGTTTAGAAATGACTCCTCACCGCTTCTTTTTGCTGACGATCATGTCCATGGTTTGGAGGAGCCGTCTCTCCAGTGCAAGAATATCGCTTTCTGTCACATTCCTATGAAAAGAAAACAGTTTAAAATTTAAAGGATAAGCCTTTTTTGTTTGAAAAGTTTTCTTCAAGTAACAATACAACTGATTTGGTATATGTATTGATTCATAACAAAGATGAGATCATTTGTTTCATGATCTGGCTGCTAAAGGCAATGTGAGAAAAAAAAAAAAAACACAAGTGAACTCACCTCAGGAAATACGACATGTATGTGTAGGGACAGTTGACAGCACCAAACCCAGACAGCAGAGCCATGAGAGTGACTCCAATCACACCGACACGGCTGATTAGCTGCTCAATGGACAGAATTCCTGCAGAAAAGTCAGCAACACACTGTAAACAGAAAAGCTGCAGGGCGATTAGAGACAATTATAAATGCAGAGTTTCCAATATGCCTGGCATGTGAATGTAAAAGTGACTGATGTCAAGTGAAGAAAGCTGCACTCACTCACCATGTTTTGGGCTCAAGATGGGGAACGGGTCACCCAACTTCCAGAAGAAATACATGAAAGTGAACCAAACCATACAGGCAAAAAGAAGCCGTTGCTTCTGCACTGCACAGATAAGCAGATCGATGAAAGATAACACATCAGCAAACATTTGGTCCTTACAGTTTGTAAAGTGATCATACTTACACAGTCGTATGTTGCTGACAACAAAGTAACCGATGTAGAAAGGCACCACAAAGATTAAAACCAGCAGAATCACATACAGATTCAGCTTCCAGTGGAAATACCTGGAACTGTGAAAAAGACATGAAGTTTGGTACCGTGCATCCTCTGTGAGCACCGAAACACATTCATCCTACAGGAAAGCTCCTACCTGCTGCTTAAGGCACCGAGAATCTCAAAGATAATGAGCTCAAACATGGTACATGAAAAGGCAAAGGTGACTGAGAACACCACCTGGACAACATACTGACGCACCTGGAAAGGAAAAACAGTTTGTCAGACATTAAATACTAGATATAAAATAAAATTGAGTTTCTTAGCCTTTATAGTCTCTTTAAATATTTGACTTAGTAGCTTTATAAATAGATGTCTTGTGATACCATCATACCTCATAATCTTTGAATAGCTGCCGCATAAAAAACAACCAGCCAAACCCAAAGAAAAACACCTGTGTAAAAACAACAGAATACATTTTAGAGAATAAGCATAACAGAAGCTCACTCACTGCATCACATTCTGTCAACATGGTGTTGTTTTTCTGTATTTCTCAGGGATTTGACCATTTTAAAGAGTTAAATTAACTATACATACATATTACACAGTGTATTAAGGCTCAGATTTATTATCACAGGTTTACCTTCCATTGCGTTCTAACAAATTCAAAATTAACTAAAAGTTTGTATTATTTGAGCAATTTAATGTATCTCAACGGTGTTGACAAGTAAAATAAATCGCTTTAAACACAAACTACCGTAATAAATCTATTAAATGGTCGCTTTGAGATGTCAAATGTGTTATACGTTCACATTTATTTAAGCTGAATCTAAGCTTTAGCTTATTCCAATTTAACCAGTGTAATAAAAAACAGATGGATAAAGAAACTGTAACTTGTAAAAATAATGATCAATACTGAAGATTCACTTTGAATGAGGCCATATAAAAACAAACCAGACAAATAATTTGACAGATGTGATTTGCGAGAGTTGCAAAATATAATCAATTACTATTTAAACGGCAGAGATAATAAATAATCCTGTCTACTTTTTATGTTAGGTGGTCAACTGTAACAAAAGAAAGTTTTCACGTAATATTACGTTGTAGTAGCGCGTATTAATATATTGTGAAAATTATATCGGCGCAACATAAATTTATCTAAGTCAATAGAAACTGCAGCCAAATAAAAATACTATATAATACAAATTTAATTAAATACGTGTCAATGGCTCACGTGTCAAAAAGTTATGCTAGAATTTGTTTCCAAAGTAAGACGAGGTAAAACTTTTACAAGCATTCGAAGAACCATACTGGCAACATACTCACACGATTAATAAAGGTAGAAGAAAATTAAATTAGTTCTACAACTTAAGCTAGATGTTTACAAGAGGATGACTTTTTCAAATTTACCTGGGAGGTGAACATGATGACTGAGTCCACCACAAATGACATGTTGATGAACTCAAAGACCTCTAACTCTGCAAAAATTCACAGTTTCAGTTCATATTGACTCAAAAACAGACAATACCCCTTTGCTTGAACAAAAACTGTCTGTCAAGTCAATAAAGAGGTCATTTTAGGAGCACTTGTTTAGCTGTCCAACAACAGTCCGTCACCAAAATACGCCCGAATGGATTTACTTCCGTCGCTCAAGTATGACGTCATAGTATGGAACGTGAATAAAAACGAAAAATGAAAGGTTTTAACTACCAAGATTATAGGATAACTACCAAGTTTATTGGGTGTGCAGAATAATATGTTCAGAGAATTACAACAATAATAGAGACGATGATAAAAAGTGACTTTGACTTCTGTTTAGAGATTTGTTTATTTGAATTTTGAATATTAATTGTTCAACATTTCGTGACGGTGTTATCTAAACATTAATCTTGAATACTATTTAGTTTCGCATAATTTATAAACCAGAGAAACATTGAAAACTAGTTAAATTGTGGTGTGTGGATGTGGAACCAGCAGTTCAATTAAACTGACACCAGAGGACGCTGTTGTAAAAAAAATATATGGTAATTAATAATGAGTCTTTTTCAGCTTCTTCACTCCTTTTGTTTAGCACCAGTTCAGACACTGGCTGAAGTCTGAGCTGATGGTGCGCACATTATGCTGTACTTAAATCAGTAGAAAACAGTTTCTCCCGCGATAATACCGGTAAACCAAAACTGCTGGATTATAAGAATGTGCACTTTGCCGAGGTTTTGTTTTTAACATCAGGACACCAGGTAAGTAGATCAATCTTATTCAACTAGAAATATAAAGTGATGATCTGGTTTATCTTTATTTTTAATTACTGCCACTACTATATGTTTTAATTTAGTTAACAATATAAGGCATATCTAGAAAAAAGTATTGATAGTAGTAAATTAATTAACTATGTTTAAAAAGTTTTTTCTGAAAGTCACCAGTGCAGTCCCTTGGGTTAAATTTTATGTTACACTATCAAGAACCAGTTAAACGTTACACTCCCAGTGGATAAACGTCGTTTTTAATCATGTGTGTTACTGTGATCTTTAAATTAGACAGTAGCTCTTGACTGCTGTTAAAAAATACAATAATTTAGATTTAAATAAAGAGATGAAGTATAAAGCTATGTGTGCATAATGCTCACTGTAGGTTAACTATTTGCTCATACTCCCCCATTGACTACAGATGGATTTTTTTTTCTGCCTATTTTGTATGTGCACTGGTCACACTACCTAAGAAGCCTCAGGTTTAATGTTACATATATTTACAACATATGTTTATGTAAATAATAATAATAATTTTTAAAAAAGTAAAAGAAGCCCAGATATTTGAGAATGTCTGGCATTAATGTAAAGTCAATTGTAAAACTGTTGCATCACAATCTGTGCAAATTACAGAAGCTTTTGATTTTATATGGAATTGTTACAGAATGTCAGGTCTCTGTCCTTTACTTCTTGAACAGTGAATAAGATGTTGATCTCTAGTTCTTGTGGAAAAGTTCTGCAGATGTGTCTACTACTTTCAGTGGGACACACACTCTGTGAGTATGAGCATGCCAAACAAAGCTAAAAAGCTTATGTCAAACTGTGCCATCTTGTTGTTGTGATGTGAAAATCTTGACGGGTGTTTCAGGCAGAGTAACAGCACCAGCGGTTCTGAAAGCTCCAGCGGACAAGCCCTTCACTCTGACCTGCACCATCTCGAGAGATCGAGGTGAATCTGTGAAGCAGGTGCATTGGCTGGATGTCCAGAATCAGACCCTGCTGAGCTACCAGCCGGGCAACAAAGACAGCGTGAGTGGACAGCAGCACGTAGAGCTGTCCTCCTCGCCGAAGGACACCTCAGCGATCACCATCCGCAGGGTGGGCTTCCGCGATGAAGGCTGCTACACCTGCATCTTTGAACTGCGCCCTTCTGGTTCAAAGCAGGGACAGACATGTCTCACTGTTGACGGTGAGTCAAACTTTTTATAATAAATAATTTAATCTCAATAAAGCTCTAATAGGTAAAGAAAAATATGAATATTGAAAGCTAACAAACTCATAATCTATAGGCGTATTGTTGAACAGATCAGACAGCATTTTTATTGGAAGGCAAAAAAACAGTGAACGTAATATACTCAACAGAAAAATATATTGCCTGTATTGTAAGGCATATTATCTGCTACATAATTTATAAATTTCATATATACTGGGTAATAATAATAATTATAATAACAATAATAATACAAAGATACATAAAGCAAAGTTAAGGATAAGCAAGTCTGAAGAGATGTGTTTTCAGAGCAGTCTTGAATAGAGAAAGAGAGGTGGTGTTTCTTAGGTCTGGCGGTAGAGAGTTCCAGAGATGAGGAGCAGAGCAGATGAAGGCCCTGCTCCCCATGGTGGAGAGGCGGGCAGAGGGTACATGGAGATGTAGCGAAGAGGAGGATCTGAGATAGCGAAGGGGGATGGAGATGTTAGGAGGTCAAATAGTAAGGAGGGGCGAGTAATATTGTTGATGTGTGAAGTGAAGGAGAGTGGTGTCGAGGATGACACTGAGGCTCTTGACCTGAGGAGAGGGGGATAGCAGAGAGTTGTTAAGGGGGACGAGAAGATGTTCTGATTTTGAAATAGAGTTTTTGGTACCAACAAGAATGATTTCTGTTTTGTTACTGTTTAGTTGAAGGAAATTGATAGAAAACCAGTGATTGAGCTCATTGAGACAGTCGTGGGGATGGAGGATGGGTGGGTGGGGTTTGGTTTTGTTGACAAGTAGAGCTGTGTGTCATCAGCATAACAGTGGAAATGTTACACCAAATTTGCAGAAGATGTGAACTAGAGGAAGGAGGTAAATGATGGAGGAGGGGTCCGAGGACAGAGCCTTGGGGGACGCCCATGGAGACGGGGGAAGACTGGGAGCGGAAGGATTCAAGCTGAATGTATTGAGTGCGGTCAGATGGATAAGATATGAACCAGTTTAACGGAGTATGCCAATGTAGGTTAGTCTGTTGAGGAGGATAGAATGACAGATGGTGTCGAAGGCAGAACTAAGCTCAAGTAGAATGAGGATGGACAGAAGACCAGAGTCAGCAACAAGAAGAAGGTCATTATTTATTTTTATTAGAGATGTTTCGGTGCTATGGTGGGGGTGAAAATCAGATTGAAACTCTTCATAAATGTTATTGTTGAATATGTGAAAGTGAAGTTGACTAGCAAGAACTTTTTCAAGAACCTTGGAAACGAAGGGCAGATTGAAGATCGGACGGAGATTGCTGAAGTGGGTAACGTCAAGACCTGGGTTCTTGATGATGGGGGTGATGGCAGTAGATTTGAAAGCTGTAGTGTAGTGTATTAGTGTACATTGTGCATATCCATACTTTATTTTGCCTTGCAGCACTATAAAAGAGGGTAAGTAAAACTAAATTTTGTTCTATGGTTCTCTCAGCGATTTGTGTGAATGTTTACAAATCATCAGATCCATTTTTCTTCTGTACATTTTTCGGCATTTTTCTCGTCCCGCAGTTTTCAAGCTATTTCAACAAATCATAAATCTAAACGTTCAGGAGAAGGGTGTATGACTTTTGGTATGGGTGCGGCTTTAGCGTTTTCTTTTTTTAATATTTAGCCTTTTTTGTCATTTTCTTTCATAGAAAATGAATTGAGCTTGTTTTGCATCCTTCAAATTTTTTGATCTGTTTACAACCTTGTACTGCTCCTTTCACATTTTGTTCTGTTTCAGCTTTTTTCAGCTTCCTTGTGGAAATTTAAAAGTTGTTCAACTACTTTCAGCTAATTTCAGCTGTTTTTTCAGCTGTTTTGTGCACCTTTCTGTTTTTTTTTCTGCTGACTACTTTTTTTTGCTTCTTCCAACTTATTTCTGTTAATTTTAGCTTATTGTGCTTCTTTCAGCTTATTTATGCAAGTTTAAACTTTTTCTGCTATTTCAGCTACTATTTAACAGTTTTAAGCAAATTTAAGCTTTTTCAGCTAATTCCACATTTGTTGCACTCATTTCAACATTTTACAGCCTAATTCATCAAAAAATGTGCTCTCTCCACATCCTTCTGGTAATTCAAGCTTCTTTCTACTTTTTTTAGTTTTTGTTTCAGCNTAATTCCACTTTTTTGTGTTCATTGCTGCTTTTATTGGCCTAATTGCGCAAGCTTTCTTTCTGCTTTTTTCTGGTATTTAAGTTATTTCTACCTTTTCAATTAGTTTTAGCTAATTTCAGCTGTTTTAAGAGAGATTCAAGTTATCTGTGGTAAGATATACCCTGATGCATGCTCAATAATCCAGGTAGAAAAATCTAAAAAAGCTAAGTCTGGTCTTCTGGACATTCAAAAAACAAAACAAAACAAAGCAACAAAAAAAATTTGTAGAAACGTTTCGTCTTTCGTCCGAAAGACTTCCTCAGTCTGAGGTGCTGGGTTCAGCTCAGTCTTATAAATAGCACCCTCTCACAGTGTTACACAACCAGTGGTAAGTTATGTTACTTGCAGTGAATTTAACTTATTTCTGTTAAATTCAGCTTGTTATGCTCCTTTCAGCTTAATTATGCTAATTTCAGCTAGTTCTGCTATTTCAGCTATTTGAGCTGCTTTATGCTCATTTTAACTTTTTCAGCTGATTCCACATTTGTTTTAGCTCATTTCAGCTCTTTTCACATTCTTCTGGCCGTTTAAACTTCTTTCTGCTTTTCAGCTATTTTTCAGCCATTTTTTGTTGCTAATTTCAGCCTTTTTTAATGCTAATTTCTTATTAATTATGCTTATTTCTGATTATTTAATCCTAATTCAGCAAACGTTCTTTCTGCTTTCTTCTGTTCATTTAGGCTTGATCCATTTCAGCTACATTTCAGCAATTTTTAGCTAATTTTAGCAGTTTTTCAGCAAGTTCTTCAGCATTAAGCATTCACACTGAATGCTGGTGAAGATTCTCAGTCATCCAGGATATTATAAAAACAAAAAAGGCGTTCAGTACAGAAACAACTGGACTTTATTTGTAACAGAAGACGTTTCGCTTCTCATCTATCCATCTCAGCCATCACACTAAATTTTCGCAGGAAATTCAATTTCTTTAGTTTGAATACTTTAGCTAAAATATACAGTAAAGTACAATAATATCAGTTTTGCAGCAGAATAGCCATGACATTAAGCTTGTTTGTATTTGTGGTGCAAAATAGGAGAACAGAAACATGAACGAAATATGTAAAAATATATTTATTTATGCATTCAAGCCTATAAAAAAGCTCCAAAATGTGACACAGATGGAAAAGTGAAGTGCGTGGGAAAGTCTCCACATGAAACCTGAAAGTTATGCACCATAACTCATGTTCCCTGAAGGAAGGGAACGAGGTGCAACATAATGCTATGGGAATTGCGCCCCCGCGCGATTACCTGAAGGAATACAATCACGCCTTTACGGCAGGGGCGTCAGCGTCACGCCAGAGATCCCACCCTCTGGGTACTTAAGGCGCTGACGCCCATCCATCGATCTCCAAAATGCACTTCACCGAGCTTTCAGCATTGAAAGGGCCAGGTATGTTGCACCTCGTTCCCTTCCTTCAGGGAACATGAGTTATGGTGCATAACTTTCAGTTCCCTTATCAGTCATGTCACTCGGTGCAACATAATGCTATGGGAACGTAATTCATTCACGCCCTTGAAATGTTCAGCAAAATGCATGTGAGAACATCCACCTTAATAGAGCAGTCATCTCCCAGCTGCTCTCTTCAAGGAATGGAGAGAGCATAGTCCGGGAAGAAAAAATGCCTCATGTAGAAACATCAGCTTGATGTTACCACTGGACACATAAATGAAACACCAACTAGAGACAGCATAAGCTTGCTCCGCTAGTGTGATTACCCATCATCTCATTTTTTCTCTGGAAAAAACCTGAGAAGCAGGAGGAAAAGAGTAAGGGACCCATTATGCCACTGGCAATCAGATGGCAATGTGGATGTAGAAAACCCAGTTCAGGTAACCTTCCAAGTCCCCAGGGGGAAAAATTCATATATACAAGGGGCACGCACGAGTCCCTCATCTGCTCCTTGAACAGACAACTCACTAGGACTGTCAAAGTGGGGCCCATCCTGATGTCGGAGACCTGTTAAAGGAGAGGGGAACCCCTCCATTGAACATCTCCCAAGCAAACATAAACACCAAGGGATGCCTTTGTGTATGTTGTTGCTGATCGACTTGGAGAAAATCAACCAAAGCCTTAGGCCCTCAGTCAGTTCCCTTCAAAGGCCAGGCTGAAAGCTGCCACAACTACGGACGTGGGTGTAGAAGCTGCCCACGTGCCTGAGTCAGCAGGTCCCTGTGAGAAGGCAATTGCCATGGTGTCCCTGATAACATTGAGATCAGTTCCGGGAACCACAGTTTCTGTGTCCACCTGGGAGCTATCAGAATCAGGGAGAGGGCTCCCTGACGTACACGTTCCAGTGTCACCTGGATCAAAGGGACAGGTGGAAAAGCGTATTACAGCACCCCTGCTGGCCAATCATGGGCCAGAGCATCCGTTCCCAACGGTGTATCTGTTTCCTTGAAAGATAAGTAAAGGGCACACTGTGAGCTAGCTCTGCAAGCAAACAAGCCCACTGAAGCTCTCCCAAATCGTGACCAGACCTGTTCCATGACCCGTGGGTTCAGTCTCCATTCTGACGCCAAGAGAGGCCCTCTCGAGAGGGCATCCGTTCCATAATTTAGTTCACCAGGAACATGAGTCGCCCTGAGTGACAAGATTCTCGGAGCACACCACATGAGCATCTTCTGCGTCAGTTTGAGGAGGGCTCTGGACCTTGTCCATCCCTCCCTGTTGATGAAGGATACTGTGGTCCTGTCATCTGATTTCACCAGGACGTGCTGCCCTGTAATCAGACCTTTGCCAAAGAAGTATTTTACTGACAGGAATACGGCCAACAATTCCAGGAAGTTGATATGTAATCTCGCTTCCTGTTTATTCCAAAGGCCACAGGCGTTCTGATTTCTACAGATCGCTCCCCATCCTGTTTTTGAGGCGTCCGTCATGATGACCACACGAGATGACACCCTACCCAGCGGAACCCCTTCCGTGAAAACAGACAAGTCTCTCCAAGGTTCCAGGGTCCTCAGGCACTCTGAATCTATTCTAACCTTTCCTGCTCTACCAGGCAGGTCGGGTTGTGTCTGTTGGTTTAGCCATACTTGTAGGGCCCGCATTTTCAGCAATGCGTGTGGCACACAGGGTATGGCCGCCGCCAAGAGGCCTAAAAGGCTTTGGTACATTTTCATAGGGACCCGCTGATCTAGTTTTAATTTTGCCAGGCAATGGTGAATCGAGGAAACTCGTTCCTTTGAGAGCCATGCTCTGTACCGGACGGTGTCGACCTGTACTCCCAGAAATACGGAAACCCGTGATGGAGTTAGGTCACTTTTTTGTAGGTTTATGACAAAACCGAGAGACTCCAGGTGAGAGATCACCTTGCAGGAGTGTGACTGGGCCTGTATTCTGCTTCCAGCCAGAATCAGGAGGTCATCCAGGTAGTTCATAACCCTGAGTCCTTGATTCCTAAGGGGGGTCAGGGCTGCGTCCAGACATTTAGTAAATGTACGAGGAGCCGTCTTCAAACCGAAGGGTAAGGCTTTGAATTCATAAGCCTTTCCCTCGAAAGCAAAACGGAGGAATTTTCTGTGTTTCCTCCACACGCCTACATGGAAATAGGCATCTTTCAAATCCACTGTACAAGCGTAGTCTCCTGGTCTCACAGACTGGAGAACCTGCCGCAGTGTAAGCATCTTGAACTTAATTTTTTTTATTCTTTTGTTCAGGGTCCTGAGATCCAGGATCGGTCTCAGGGAATGATCCTTTTTGGGCATCAGGAAGTACTTGCTGTAGTGACTGGAGCGTAGTTTGCATTTTGGAACCAGACTTATCATTCCCTTCTGTAACATCGTCAATACTTCCTCCCTTCAGCACGTGTACGCGTGCAGGGCTAATATTTGATTGCAGTACCCCTGTGAAGGGGGGCGGTCTCCTGGCGAAATGCAACTTGAGCCCATAACATATCGTCGTCATGACCCATTCATTTGGTAGACACGCCCTCCAGGCCTACGCGTGCTCCATGAGCATGGAAGGCATGTCCAATTGCTGCCCGTCATGTTTGAGTGCGGGAGGGGTGGCCTTTGACCCCTCTTGCGCTCTCTCGAGCAGGCTGATCAGCCCAACAGAAGAAATGGCGAGATCTGACTGTCTTAGGCAGAGCTCGTGTATCTTGCTGCGGTTCATAGTTTGACCACATGGTTTATGTTTTTTAAAAGTGTCAAGAACCAGGGTAGTCTGTGCTTTGGTACTTTTATTTTCGTATGTGCATGAAACAGTGATTGTTTTGATTACACATACAGTAGGCGAGTCATGTTTGGTGCGCACATACATGTCACCAACTCCTTGTAGTGTTTCATAAGTGGAGACTGGGCTCAAAAGGTTAGGTTCCCATACCAAGTGGGCGGGCAAACCTGTAAAATCATGAATTCGACCTGTCTCATCAGGCCCAAATCTGCTTTCCACATGGGGTCATTGAAGGGGCCCTCGGTCGATGCTGGAAAGGTTCGCTGTCGCCAGCAGGTCTCTTCTGTGGAGGGCGACGCATGTCTCCCTTGAGGGGTGCAAAGCTTTTCCTCTGCAGCCCCTCGCGGAGGGTTTCTGCCTGTTTGCATCTTTGTTCCAGCCTGGCCTGGATGCGTTCCAACGCTCCCCCGAAGAGTCCCATCGGCTCAATCGGGTGCTGGAGGAAAGGGGACCTCTGGTTCTCCGGGAGGTCCGTTAAAGTCAACCAAAGATGGCGCTGGGCGACAACCATTTCCGCCATTGCCCTGCCTTGCATGAAGGCTATTGTCCCCATCATGCGGAGCATGGAGTCAGAGGTGCGGCGGGCCTCCTCCTTGGCCTCCGTTGCAACTTGTTTGTTTATCGTTACCTGGAGTTCCTGTAGCTTTTCTGCAAGGTACGCCTGCATCATGGTCGAGGCGTTTATCGCACGAGCCGCGAGGCCCTGAGCCTTGTAGCACTTTTAAAGCTGTTTCTCCAAAGCACGGCAGGCCCTGCCGGGCAGCGCTGGCTTCGCCCCCGTAGCTGTGGGGCCCAGATGAGCCGCCAGGGTCTCCTCTATCTGGGGTGCGCTGGCGAGGCCTGCTGCCTCCATTCCAGCGACATCCAGGAGTCGGAATAGTGGCAGCGTCATGGGAGCTCCGGGTTCCGCCCAGGAGCATGTGAGCTCCATGAGGAAGTCCGGGAACATGGGCATTTTCTGTGACATCGACAGCTGCTGCTTCGCTTAGAAGTAGTTTCCCGCCAGCCTCGTAACCTGTTGGCGAGGTATGGTGTCTGGCCATGCGACCTGCAGGGCGTCCGCCGCCCTATGGCACAGTTCGAACAGAGCAGGGACTGACACGTCCGGTTCCGGTAGAACTTGCGCCAGGTTCTGGGAGGAATTTACACTTTCTCCTCTGCAGCCGTACTCGGCATCTTGGTCAGACACCTCGTGCGTCGAGTCCTCGACGGGGACAGAGGAGTCCGACACGTTCTCATCCCCGACTTGACCGCTGCATTCCAGGTCCATGTTCTCGAGCTCCGGCTCAAGAGCGGGCGGTTCTTTGAGGTGTGCGGCCTTCAGCGCCGCAGCTTTCACAATGGATTTAGCCAACGCGTCCGCGCGGCGTTTCCTCACTACCGCCGGCATCCGACAGCAGTGGGAGCAGGAATCGGGGGATTCCAGCGCTTTTCTTGCGTGCAGAATCCCTAGGCAGACAGGACAGACCTCGTGGGTGTCCGTCGCCGAGAGGGAGTAGCCGCAGCCACTGGGGCAGGGGCGCGAGCGAGGGCTCGCCATCCTGCCGGTTTTCTTCTGAATCTTTGTCCTCCGTTTTCCCTTCTCGGGAGCCATGTCCGGAGATGAAAAGCGTCCTTTTTGTTTGAAGAGGTCTCCTCCGTCGTCTAGCTTTCGCTGTCTAGCCTGCTAATGGTTAACAGGGAGTGTTGTAGTTAGTGCCGTCGAGCGAAGCAGCTGCGGAGAGAAGAAAACTTTGAGGTAAGTAGAAAAAAGCTGGACTAGCTTTCACCAGCCCAGCAGTACGCAGGAAAATTTCTCTGTACGCTCAGTGTAGGGAGCAAGCTCACCTCTGATCGAGCGATGCGACAACAGAGAAGTCCCACGAAGTTCAGGTTTTAAGCGAGGTGAAGGGCAATAAAAGATTGATGGATGGGCGTCAGCGCCTTAAGTACCCAGAGGGCGGGATCTCTGGCG
>JBBPBX010011655.1:39211-55539 GCA_038048925.1 Garcialebias charrua | reverse complement strand
TTCATATATATTTGTTTAACAATTCGAGTTTAACTAGTTTCTTAAATACAAAGATTGATTTGGCTTCCTTAACATCTGTCTTTAAGTTATTCCATAATCCAACTCCCTGAATTAAGGTAGTTCTTTCATTCAAACTAGTTCTAAACTGCGGTTTTACAAATACATCTTTCCCCTTTAGATTGTAGCAGCTTGATCTTTTCACAAAATACATTTGGATATTAGACGGTAGTGTATTTTTCTGAGCTCTATACATAAGTGATAAAATGTTATAATCTACCAAATCATAGAACTTCAGCAATTTCATTTGATAAAATTATATACTTGATGGGTGATAGTAATGCTTTCTTGTTATAATTCTTACAACTCTTTTCTGCAAAATAAAAATAGGCTTTGTAATTGATTTACACACTTTTCCCCAAACATTAACACAATAAATTAAATGTGGCACAATAATTGTATTATACAACAAATACAGTGCTTTGTCATTTAATAGATATCTGACTCTATAAAATATTGCAATAGATTTAGATATTTTCATTTTAACAGAATTTATATGTTGTTTCCATGACAGTTTATCATCGACGATAACACCCAAAAATTTAGCCTCATTAACTCTACAAATCTCTGAATCCTCAACTTGAAATGGAACATCAATAGTTTTATTTATATTACTAAATATCATATAAATTTGTTTTATCCAAGTTTAATGATAATTTGTTAAGTTTAAACCAATTCTGAATTTTAACAAACTCCTTCATCATTGACTCCAATAACTGTTCAATATTTTTACCAGAATAAAAAAATGTTGTATCATCACAAAAATAATGCATTTAAGGGGTCCAGACACCTTAACCAAATCGTTTACATACAAAATGAACAACTTTGGACCAAGTACAGATTCTTGAGGAACTCCACATGTAATATTGCAGTGATCTGATCTCACATCATCCATCTGTACAAACTGTTTCCTGTTTTCCAAGTAACTACACACCCACTGTAACGCTAATCCTCTGATACCATATTTATGTAATTTATCAAGGAGAATATTTTGATCAGCAGTATCAAATGCATTTTTTAAATCAACAAACACACACAATATTGTTTTCAGTCAACAGCAGTATTTACTTGTTCTATAAAGTCCATGAGCGCCATAGATGTAGAATTTTTTGCTCTGAAACCATATTGATAATTGAGCATGCATCAGGGCATATTGATTATTAGTTAGAATATTTTGTTTTTCAATGAATTGGTCTAAACTGATGTTGAATAGTTTCTCCAAGATTTTTGAAAACTGTGGTAACAAGGATATCGGTCTGTAATTATTAAACACACATTTATCACCATTTTTGAAGAAAGGAACTACCTTAGCTACTTTAATTCTATCTGGAAATACTCCCGTTGTAAAGGATAAATTACATATATAGGTGATCCCCGACTCATGAGCGAGTTCCGTTCGTACGAGGTGCTCATAACACGAAATCTCGTATGTCGGAACACGAAACACGTGTCGCTCGTAAGTCCAGATTTTCGGTCGTAAGTCGGAAGATTTATGCTAGCGCTACTACAAACGTTTTTCAACACAAACGTACATACTAGTTCATAAACATGCTCAGAAACTTGTTTACAAACTGTTAGATAACACACTTTCATCTAAAAACACATACCAGTGCTGTATTTTCTGTATGTTCTGTACAACTTTACTGTTCGTCAGTCAGGTCGTAAGTCTGGAACCTCGTATGTCGATGCGCTCGTAAGTCGGGGACTAACTGTTTATGTGAACAGTTCAATTACATGACCCATTATGTTCTTTACAAACATCATATCCATATCCATCCAATCCTTTGACTTTTTATCTATAAAGTTATTGACTACTTTCATTATTTCTTCTTTATCAATTTCATTCAGGAACATACTGTCTAGACAACCATCAATTAAATATTTCACATTATTATTCACTTTTGGTATCGTAGTAGCAAGACTAGTTCCAACATTCACAAAATATTGATCAAATCCATTAACAATTTCATTCATACAGTATGTTTATTTAGAACACTATTCACGACCCGCCATATTACCCTCAAATCCCTATTACTTTTATTCAATAAATCACTACAATATTCTTTCTTATGTTTTCTAATAATCGCAACCAATTTATTTTTGTACTTCTTATATTTATTTTCTGTTTCTTGTGTTCTGCATTTCAGAAAACATGAATACAAATAGGTTTTGTTTTTTACAAGCATTTCTCAATCCATTCGTTATCCATTGATAAATAAAAAATTGTTTCAACAGATTCAGTTTCATAATAAAATAAGGGTTAGTCCAGTCAATCAAATTATTGAAGACATTTCTTTTTTAATTTAATTTTATTGTTTAAACTTCTTGAGGAAATCTTTTACACTGCACTGCGGACACAATAAAATTGACCATCTATGTCACCAAAAAGGTGTGTAAATTACAAAATAATATTTTAAATGCATTTCATTTATATTTGAATGATGGCAAACATCTAAGTGTATAATTAAAATACTTTGTTGTAAATATTTGGCACATTTTAGAAAAAAATCAGGGTAAGAGAAACATGCGGACATGAATGTTGCCCCAAAAAAAGAATCACCCTAGTGTAATTTTGTTGTACACAATTTTTTTATATAGAGCTTTCATGATATTCATAAACACATCATATGATTTGTTTACGTCTTCAACATATTCACTATCCCAATTTTGTTTAGCTAAATCATCTTTTAATTTATCTAAAGCTTTCTTTGATGTATTTTTTTTTCTTTCTAGCAATTGTTTTTGTGATAATTTGATACTTCTTATAGATTGTAAAAACTGGTAAATGATCACTAAGATCACTCTTTAAAATACCACCAATCACATCACCATTTGTTGTATTTGTAAAAATATGATCTATTATTTTTGCACTATGAGTTGGGATGCTTGTTGGCTTTAATATTAATGGGTAAAGATTTAAGGTATTCATTGAATCTATAAATGTACTGATATTGTTAGAATCTGTTTTTTCCCAAATCAATATCAAAGTCACCACATAAAAAAGTTTTTATTACATCTCTTATCTAATAGTTCTATAATTTTATCTGTAAATGAATCAATATTTGAACCAGGTGGTTGTATTCATTCAACCTTTATTCACACAGGCTAGCCTCGTTGAGCCACGGGGACTCATTTACAAGAGGGGCCTGTCTCACTCACACCCAGGGTCAATTTAGAGTAATCAATCAGCCTAACATGCATGTTTTTGGACTGTGGGAGGAAACCGGAGTACCCGGAGAAAACCCACATGCATGGAGAGAACATGCAAACTCCACCCAGAAAGGCCCCCGGACTGGGATTTGAACCGGGGACCTGCTCGCTGAGAGGCAGCAGCTCTACCAGTTGTGCCACCGTGCTGCCAATATACACAACTTATACACAACTTATTATGATATTTCTATCATTTTTATTTAATATTTCTATTGTTATCATTCTATATTGAAGTCTTTTTCCTGCAAAAAGGACACAACCTGTTCCTCCAAAGTCTGTAGTTCCTGCTGTGAAGCACAGGGGCGGACCGCCAGTAGAGGGCGCCAGAGCGCCGCCCACCCACTGGACGTTCTGGACCATTTGACATTTAATACTTTAAAAAAAAATTAATAAAAATTAAATAATAACATAAAAATATTTCGAAATATATGCATACTGTATATGTTTTTAGTTGTGTAGGATAAATAGTTCATGAGTAATTATGAGTTACTGTATATTGTTTGTTTCAAAAAACTTTTTCTGATTGGTGACGTATTTCCTGTTTTGGGGCACTGTTATCTGATCCATTGACTCTAATTATAGCTGGCACATGCGTACTGATGCACCACGTTACAAAACAATGGGTAGATGCTGGGCGCAGTTTTCACCACCCTGGACAGTCCAACGTGAGCTGCACGTACAGAACAATGTACTTCCGGTCTGGTCTTTTTTTTTTGTCTGGGATTACAGAGACATGCAGTGACTGAAGCAGGCTTACTCAGGTACGTTTTAAATAATTGAAAGCCCTTTATTTAATATCTATTTGCATTTCTGACTGATATGCCTCTCAGATATTAGAAGGCTCTGTGAAAAAAGCCTTCAGCTGACTGCAAGTGGGAAGTGATGTTTTTTTTTTTCTTTGTTTGTTTGTTAGCATGCTAGTGCTAGCCGCCTGGTTATTAACTCTGATGGCTACATTTATTTAAATTTGCTTATAAAAAATGATCAAATAATAATAATTTTATATACTAAATAAATGTCACTGGTGGTGTTATTATACTATTTCTTAACTCTGTATTGATCTGGAGAATGAAAACAAAGCCCCTTGCAAGTAACTAGCTCCTACATTGAATTATTAAGTATTTATACAGATAAAAAGCCATGGAAGTACCCTGATGTATGCTCAATATTGCTCATGTTAAATAATGACGGTCAGTGTTATGACAGCCTGCAAACTCTCTTGTTCTACGAATAAAAAGCACAAATATAACTGTTATCCCTGTGTTTAGTGGGCTGGGTACCACAAGGTTAATAATAAAATAATCATATGTCTAATACTTATGTACTCCATCCATCCATCCATTTTCTTCCGCTTATCTGGGGTCGGGTCGTGGGGGTAGCAGCCTAAGTAGGGAGGCCCAGACTTCCCTCTCCCCAGCCACTTGGAGCAGCTCCTCTGGGGGAATCCCAAGGCGTTCCCAGGCCAGCCGAGAAACATAGTCCCTCCAGCGTGTCCTGGGTCTTCCTCTGGGTCTCCTCCCAGTGGGACATGCCCGGAACACCTCACCAGGGAGGCGTCCAGGAGGCATCCTAACCAGATGCCCGAGCCACCTCAACTGGCTCCTCTCGATGTGGAGAAGCAGCGGCTCTACTCCGAGTCCCTCCCGGATGACTGAGCTTCTCACCCTATCTCTAAGGGAGAGTCCAGACACCCTGCGGAGAAAACTCATTTCAGCCGCTTGTATCCGAGATCTTGTTCTTTCGGTCACAACCCAAAGCTCATGACCATAGATGAGGGTGGGAACGTAGATCGATCGGTAAATTGAGAGCTTTGCCTTTTGACTCAGCTCTCTCTTCACCACGACAGACCGGTACAGCGCCCGCTTCACTGCGGACGCTGCACCTATCCGCCTATCGATCTCACGCTCCAGTTTTCCCTCATTCGTGAACAAGATCCCGAGATACTTAAACTCCTCCACTTGGGGCAGGACCTCCTCCCCGACCCGGAGAGGGCATGCTACCCTTTTCCGGCTCAAGACCATACTTATGTAAGGCCCTACTTATGTACTCTAATACTTAATACTAAGTCAGTCTTATTTATCGTATCACATTATATTATAACATTCATATATAATATCAAGTTGTTTTGTTTACTAGGTTGTTGAAATAACATAATCACAGTAAAATAGATTATTTTTCTTCCCCATAAATCAGTTATTTAAAATCTAATCTGGAATCATTCCTCCTTGTTAAGCTCCCAGTATAGCTCTGCGTTGGGCCGAACGCCGCTCCACGCCATGCGAGCGCCACGGCACAAGCCTTTGAACGCGGGCGTGAACGCGCCAAGCTCAAATTTTACGACCGCTTACGCACGCGCGTTGTCTCACAATAAACTGCCCGGCGCCGGACTGTTTTGTATGAGACACAAATTTATTAAATTCCCCCTCTTTATCTCTGATCTGGACTTTTCTTTTGTTTTTTTGCCAAAAGTCAAGTGATCGCTTCCTCCTTGATGAGAAATGAATTAATTCGTCACGAGCGAACTAAACTGATGTCCAACTGATGTTAAATTGAGTTATTTGGTGGATTTTTGAACACCTTTGTCCTTATTTAAGTCTGGACCCTCACAATTCTATTTATATTATGAACTTGTATTACTAAAATAATTATAACAGAATATGATAGAAGTTGTCCAAAAATTGAAAAGTGGAAGCAGAACACTCCCATTCTCTTTTCACACTGATGCCTCAAACAAGGTGAAGATGAACCATGTTTTATTAATGATAGTTTTATACAAATGGATACACCTGATATATACAAATAAAAACATGAACAAACTTACTTTACAGTATACAAACATAATTATGCATACTTCTACACATGCTTAAAAAATTAAACAGTTTATGGCGCCCCCCCCATAAAAAAAATCACCAGCCGCCACTGGTGAAGCATCTTCTGTTTTTGCAGGACCCGTAACAGCTTTAGCAAAGGACCTTGGTTTTACTGCAGAACCAGTTATCATCAGGTTCTCTTGTCTGGCATTTCTTTCCATGTCATCAACCCTTTTTTCAAGTTCAATTATTTTTTTGTTCTTTTCACTTATTTGAAGTTTAAGTTGTTTCACCTCTTCAAATAATCCAATTAACAGTTCTTGTTTGGATGTCAGCTTGGCTAGTTCCATACTCATGAAGTTCAAGGACTTTTTTATGTCCTCCATGTCTTCTACACTTTGTTCGTCCAAATGTTCTTTCTTTCCACGTCTGGATTTACTTGACATCATTCAGTGTACTCACGACCTGGAGATAATGTTTCCTCGGTTAGCCAAGCGAGGCCGACGTCCGATCCCAAGACACGGCAGCCCTCCGGTGGTAGCCAGCGGCCATTGCACCCAAATCCAACGTCAGATAAAAACGAAAAAAGAAGAAAAAAACAGACCTTACGGCCCCAGCAGTCCGCAAAATCCTCCACCGAAGACCGGCTCCCAGTAGGCACCCAGACCTGACGGCAGCAGACCAAAACCTTCGCCTTGCAGAGCAGGCCCAACCGCAGCAGATAGTCTCCACAGCAGCCTCACACCGCCGCTCCCTTAGCTTGGTGGGGCCAACTCCACGGCTAGCCCCACGGCTAGTCAGCTCCCCGGTTATTCAGCCGAAGGTCGAGGGCCCAGCCGCGCTCCAGCAGCCACAGCACTCAGGTTCGACACTCGAACACCGGATCCCCCGGCCCGGCAACCCGCAGGTCTCCAGCAGCCCAGCAACCCACATGACCAGGAAACGACAACCCGTCCCCAAACAAGCTCCCAACCAGGCAAGTTAATAGTCCTCCAGTGTGCTACAAGTTATTTACTGTTATATATATTACCATATTTTTTATTATGTTAGAAATAATTGAATTAATTGATTATATTAATAGCTCCCCCGAGACACAGCGTTCCGTCGACCGTCCGTCCGTGGCAGCCATCTTGTGGAATTTAACTCAATAAACTGAGGTAAGAAATAATAAGAGGAGTAATCCTTAGTAGTTTCCACTTATTGGACTGTAATACACACATGTCATATATTTTTACTTGTACATATTTTGTTGTACCAATGTTACTAATAAATCAGATTGATTCATACCTTTCACTTGGGCTCCCTTCACACTAGATGACAACTATGTGAAAAAATCTTCCAGAACCTGAAAGGTATTTGGATGGTCCTGGGTTTGACATAATATTTTAAAAAGGTATTTCAAAGAAAAGAAGATAAACAAATTCTTGTTTCACCAAATGGATATTAACATACAAAACGAATAGCCCCCACTCACCCCCCCTCCCCAAAATAAAAATAAAAATAAATAATCACCAATATATTGTACAGCTGAAGAAACTTTAGAACATTTTAGAGCAAATTCATTTGGAAAAATACAGGACAAGTCTATTTTAATTGAACGCTTCTCGCTTCGGCTTTTGGAGATGCTGCTACTTCCTTCATTACAGATGACAGCAGGTGCGGAGACACACACAGCCAGTGATCAGCAAATCAATCCATCCATCCATCCATCCATCCATTATCTTTACCTGCTTCTTCCTTTTCAGGTAGCGGGGGTCGCTGGTGCCCATGTCCGGCAGTCACTGTGCGAGAGGTGGGGTGCACCCAGGACTTGGACAGGTTGCAAGTCCATTTCAACTGGCCGGTCAGTGCACGCACACGGCCAGTGACAGGTTGTCCATCTGAGCTTAACGCAACATTTTTTTTCCTTTTTAAACCAGTCGGTCGGGCCTGTTTTCTCCTCAACAAGTAGATTAACACAATTGTATATTGTGTATTCCTATTTAGATTTCCTTGTGCTGTATGATTTGTAAAACTGCCTCAAAGCCCAAGATCGTCCAGACCCGCACATTATGCACATTATTATGGCACAGCCTGGTCTGGATCCGTGTCGGGCTGGGCTCTGGGTTTTGGTTAGAAATGACAGCTCTAGTTGAGGCCCAGAAACCTCCCATACATATTTGGGAAAATTGTGCAGATTGTGACAAAGTCATCAAGATAATCTTATACCTGGACAGACGTAGTACTTGTGTTAGGGAGTGGTGACGAAGAGGCTAGAGTTGGTGGCCTGTGATTGTAAGGTCTCCCGTTAACCTCCCCGTATCGACAACATAAAAAATGTGTATGGGCTAGGTGAAATACCCACGCTTGCCTCCACCCTCATTTGCCCCTCTCTGGGCCCTTGAGCAAGGCTCTAAACCCCCACCATCTGCTCCCCCGGGCGCCCTAGATGGCAGCTCTCTGCTTCACACAGAGGGCTGTGGTAGCTCGGTGGTCTGTGGTTGCGTTAGGAAGGGCATTCAACGTAAAAACAATTGCTAAGTCTTCATTTGAGTTTGCTCACTGTGGCGACCCCTGAAGAAGGGAGCAGCCAAAAGAAGAAGAAGAAGAAAAAAGACCTAGTACTTGTGGTGGTAGCATCATAGTACAAAGTATGATCTTCTTGAGAGTGGCTGCATCCTAATGCTATTTGAGAGAACAGTGCTAGTGCTGGCATGGTATAACTGTGGCCATATTTGCTAGGATTTACATGAGAAAGTAGTGCGGAGTGAGATGAGGATAAAGGAGTACATCTCGGGGGCTTGACCAGTGCAAAGTCCAAGCCTTCACGCTTAAGGAGGTTTTCCAAATGCACAGCAATCTGTGACCTAATAGGTTTAATGATGAATTTATCAAGTTAGATCTTAGTATTTGACTATCTTCCACAGATAATTTGTTAGAGGGTGTTGTTGTTTTTATGTTGTTTGTTCCTTTTTACAGGGGTCGTCACGGCGCATACTTACATGAAAGATTTGGCAACTGTTTTACACCGGATGCCCTTCCTAACACAACTTGGGCTTGACCCTGCACCCTCATGGTTAATTTGTTTGAAAGAATAAAAAACATGTTTTCTCTGCGTATGCTGTCGTCTTTGTTCTTTGGTGTCTCCACTCCAGAAGGCAACCAATTAAATAGGAGCAACTAAAAAGATAGAAGTACTGTTGATTCAGAGATTAATTGAAATTATGCCTAATTAACTAGTAGATATGAGACACCACTTCTGTTGGTTGGTCCCGTTTAATCAGTCAAACACATTTAAAAGGAACCCGATAAAATCTGTAAGATGCAACACCTTCTGAGGCTGGTGTAAGTGAAAGCTACAGCCCGACAGCAGAGAATATGGTGTGTATAGTATATGCTGTTCGATGCTTGTCAAATGAGGAAAATGTCACTCTCAGGATCAGGGCTTAATCTGAGCTGGATCCTGCTGGAACAAGATCTGGGAACTTGTTTATTTTGACAGGGTGCGTTCCAGTAACTGCTTGGATCCAGTAACTTTCAGGCTTACTAATAATACATTTATGAACAAATTTGACTGCCTTGAATGAATAAAACCTATATTGGATAAGTAATCTAAAAATAATTACATAAACACTAATTTTAAACATAACAGCCACTTACGAGCTTCGAGCTGCCCCTTCAAGTAAATTTCCACTTTCACCCATAAAAAAAATTTCTGCCCCTAAAAGTTCAGGTATGAGCAAATTAATTAAAAACATAAAAACATAATTAAACAGCACACTAACTTGCAAATCAGTTTTACAGTTTAAGCGGTTCATTAATAAATTTTTGACAATTTATAAAAAATTAAAAAAACAAGATCAATTTTTGATGGGTAATCATGTGATGTACATCACGTTTCAAAACAACAGCACCAATTTGTCAAAAGAACAGCGATCAAAATGTTGAAAAGACAGTACACTTTTTTTTCATTCATTCATTCAACCTTTATTTATACAGGCTAGCCTCGTTGAGTCACGGGGACTCATTTACAAGAGGGACCTGTCTCACTCACACCAAACAACCATCCACTCTCACACTCACACCTAGGGTCAATTTAGAGTCACCAATCAGCCTAACAAGCATGTTTTTTGGTCTAATTTACTGTTATTTAAAAAAAAGTATTCTCATTGAACAACTAAACAACCAAGAATTGTAGCACATGAAGGCAGTGGCAAAGGAAATAGTACTCGACGCAGGGTGGGGGTGTTACGATGCTTGAGAGAAGCGAAGCGTGCTCTATTCACACAAGGACAGTTGTTGGTCATGCTGCGTAATTATTGAATCAAGTGTTTATATGAAGGTAAACATAGCTGTTTAATGGAGATGTTTAACAACCTGTTAAAATACACCAGAATGCAGGAAACAGCATCTACTTTATTCAAAAAAATTTGGGGGGAGGACCCCCAGACACCCTCCAGCCCCGGCTATTTGTGTTCTGGCATCATTTGGTTTGCAAACTAAGCCCTTCTCATGATAAAAAAACTAATTTGATATTTTTGATTGGATGGTTTCTTTAAATTGTTGTCCACTTGTTAACAGTTTAAGCTGCCAAATACCAGAATGCTTCTGAGGGGACGGCCAACAAAAAAGGACAAAAACTGACAAAAAACAAAGTAAACACACTTCCTCAGCAGAGAGGCACTGTAGAACATAAACACAAACAGGCTCGGTGCTGACTCCAAGAAAGTTGAAAAAGAAACCCCTACATCAATTTTATGACCAATCAATATGTTACTGACTTGGGGCCATCAGGCAATCCATATTGGCTTCTCTTTCTGGTAAGTACCTGCAGCATAACAACCCATAACAAGGGAAACTGCATAATACACATCTACCAGACATATCCCATGACATATCCAAAGCTTACTGTAAATTATAAAAAAGTTACGAGCATATTTTGGAGCCACTGAGGCTCCTGTTTGAAATGTTTCCGATGCAGATCTGAACTGAATTGGAAGGGGGTGGAAAAACAAACGCAAAACCAAATCCATAATCAGGTTTGAATATTTAAAGGGGGAAAAAGGCTTACGTATGCTGAGCAACAAAATCACATTAGCTGCCTCTAAGTTGGAGCGCACGAAAGTGTAATGGGCTAAAATTTAAACTCACACAGTTGAAAAGACATGCATAATGAAAAGAGGAGTGACACAGGTCTGAAAAGCGAGAGCTATGCATTTTCTTTCAAAGAGAATGAAGAAGATTTAACTGTCCTGACACCTGAGCTACATCTGCAGTATACTTCAATGATCAGTCTAAAATAAATAACACACATTCAGGCACAGAAAGCCTTAAATTCCCATGGTGAAACTGTATAAGCGTGCGACCATCGTTCTGCAGTACTTTGTACGGTCATCAGTCATGAGCCTCGTTTGGGCAGAGGCGGTGCAGCCTGTGTTTTGGGGAGCAGACGGTTGCCCGAGTGCAAGATTGATGGTGCTCTCGCTGCTCCATCTTTCCTCTCCACTTTTATGCAGCTAATTCATCACATGGCACCTGACAGCCAAACGCCCACACAGCGCAGTGGACAACACCAGAGCTAAACTCGGGCAAGATGGTTTCATGTCGTTTGGAAAATGTACTCCTCTTACACATGGGAAATAAGTTTTGTTGCCATCACAGAAAGCAAAGTGTCCTTAAGTGTGTAGATGGCAGGATGAAAAGTCTTCAGTCGCTTGTTTTTAAACACAATCCACCTCTTTTTGATCCAAACAGTTTAAAAAATGTGAAACATAGTGGTCCGCTCCTCTGTTTATGCTCATTCACACATAAAACCAAACAGATGTCTTGAAAAGTTTTAGATTCCTCTGGTGCTTGTTCAGCTAATTGGACCACAAGCTTTCTTTGTTAGCTTATTGTGATTCTGGTTTAAAGTGGTAGATAGTGGGCGGCCGTGGCGTAGTGGTAATGGCAGTCGTCCCCCGATCGGAAGGTTGGAGGTTCGAATCCCGGTTCCCTACACCATGTGTCGTTGTGTCCCTGGGCAAGACACTTAACCCCGAGTTGCTCCCGGTAGGACTGGATGGCGCCTTGCATGGCAGTCTACCGCTACTGGTGCATGAATGTGTGTATGAATGGGTGGATGGTTGGTAATGTAAAGCGCTTTGGGGCCCCTCATAGGGGGCTGGAAAGCGCTATATAAATAAGCTCCATTTACCATTTACCATAGTGTATCGCGTTCGACACTCTGCTGGAACAGGGGGACAATATAGGATATATAGATATACTTTTATACTACTATGCAAAAACTCAGGACAGTATTACACTTTTATTATTTCATTTTATGCTCATGTTCATTAAATGTTTAGTGTTTTAGTGTTGGTGTAAATTTTCATACTTTTATACTACTATGCAAAAACTCAGGACAGTGTTACACTTTTACTATTTTATGCTTATGTTTATTAAATAATTTAGTGTTTTAGTGTTTAAATGGTTACTGTTGCACCGAGGGACTGAGAGAAACGCAATTTCAATCCTGTATGTGTCCTGTACATATTGCAGTTCTGACAAAGTTGACTTTGACTTTGACTTTTGACAAGCCAAGCCTGTCATTTTACTATTTCCAAAAAGCAACACAAGAGAAACATGGGAGTTGGTTTGGACTGTGGTCAACCATGGACCGAGAACGTGATAAAACTTCTGATCCATAAAATAAAAGCTGCAGAGACTTGTGACCCTAGCTGTTGCTAAAATGCGTAAACATTGGTGGTAAGTAATTTAAACAAAACTTTTTTTTACATTTATGACCAGTTTTTATTTATTGCTTTCTTTCATCCATCCATCATCTTTCCTTTTGTGTCATGGGGAGCACTGGTGCCCATATCCAGCAGTCAGTGTGCGAGAGGCAGGGGACACCCTGGATAGGTCTCCAGTCCATCACAGGGACATATAGAGACAAATGAGACAACCATTCACTCTCTCACTCACACCGGGAGACAATTTAGTTACCCGTTAATATTTAAGGCTAAATATACTTGTGACAATGCTATTTAAAGTGAGTTAGATATAAAAACTGAAAGTTATGCACCATAACTCATGTTCCCTGAAGGAAGGGAACGAGGTGCAACATACTTGCTATGGGAATTGCGCCCCCGCGCGATTACCTGAAGGAATATACTCACGCCTTTACGGCAGGGGCGTCACCGCCGCACCAGAGGCCCCGCCCTCTGGGTATTTAGGCGGTGAGCGCCCCTCCATCTTCCTCAACAATTGCACTTCACCGAGCTTCCAGCATTGAAAAGGGCCAGTTATGTTGCACCTCGTTCCCTTCCTTCAGGGAACATGAGTTATGGTGCATAACTTTCAGTTCCCTTTCAGTCATGTTCTCTCGGTGCAACATACTTGCTATGGGAACGTAATCCATTCACGCCCTTGAAATGCTCGGCAAAGTGTATGTGAGAGCATCCGTCTTAAAGACAGGCATCTCCCAGCTGCTTTCTGTAGAAAGCATATGCTAAGAGGAGAAAAAATGCCACATGTAAACAACAACATGATGTCTCCAATGGGCATATGGCAAATGTGGAGGTAGAAAACCCAGGCCAAGCACAGGGTAACATCACAGGCCCCTGTAAACTCTCTGAGTTTTTTTTGTTTTTTGTTTTGTTTTGGGGCAAAGCAACCAAAGCCCTGGGCTCTCAGCCAGACCCCTTCAAAGGCCAGGCTGAAAGTTGCCACAACTCCGGACGCGGGTGAAGGAGTTGACCATGCGCCTGAGTCAGAAGGTCCCTATGAGAAGGCAAATGCCATGGTATCCCAGATAGCATTGAAATCAGCTCTGGAAACCACGTTTTCTGCGGCCAGATGGGTGCTATAAGGATCAAAGAAAGAGCTCCCTTACGTACCCGTTCCAGTGTCGCCCCGATCAGAGGGACAGGTGGAAACGCATAGTAAAGTACCCCTGCTGGCCAGTCATGTGCCAGAGCATCCATACCCAATGGGGCATCTGCTTCCCTCAAGGAGAAGTAAAGGTCACAGTGTGAGCTAGCCCTGCAGGCGAACAGGTCCACAGAGGCCCTCCTGAATCGTGACCATACCTGTCCCACAATCTGTGGGTTCAGGTTCCATTTTGACGCCAGCAGAGGGCCTCTTGAGAGGGCGTCTGCTCCGTAATTTAGTTCACCAGGGACATGAGTCGCTCTGAGTGACAGGATCCTTGGCACACACCATGTGAGCATCCTCTGTGCCAGATGGAGGAGGGCCGGGGACCTTGTCCCTCCCTTTCTGTTGATAAAGGACACTATGGTCCTGTTATCTGATTTTACTAGGATGTGTTGTCCAGCAATTAGACCTTTGTGGAAGAAGAATTTTAATGACAGGAATACGGCTAACAATTCCAGGAAGTTGATGTGTAATCTTGCTTCCTGTTCATTCCAAAGGCCGCGGGCATTCTGATTCCTACAGATTGCCCCCCATCCTGTTTTTGAGGCATCCGTTGTGATGACCACACGAGATGACACCCTTCCTAGTGAGACCCCATCCGTGAAAACGGACACGTTTCTCCAAGGTTCCAGAGCCTCCAGGCACTCTGAATTTATCCTAACCCTCCCCGTTTGTTTAGGTAGGTTAGGCTGTATCCGTTGGTTCAGCCACAGCTGCATGGGCCGCATTTTCAGTAATGCGTGTGGTACACATGGAATGGCTGCTGCCAAGAGGCCTAAAAGGCATTGGCAGGTTTTTACAGGGACCCGATGGTCCAATTTAAATTTTCTCAGGCAAGAGCGAATGGAGGAAACCCGTTCCTTTGAGAGCCATGCTCTGTATTGGATGGTGTTGATCTGTACTCCCAGAAATACGGTAACCCGTGACAGAGTTAAATTGCTCTTTTGCAGGTTTATAACAAACCCAAGAGACTCTAAGTGAGAAATCACCTTCTAAGAGTGTAACTGAGCCTGCTTTCTGCTTTTAGCAAGAATCAGTAGGTCATCCAGGTAGTTCATGACCCTGAGTCCTTGATTCCTGAGAGGGGTCAGAGCTACGTCCAGACATTTTGTAAATGTGCGTGGAGCAGTCTTTAAACCAAAGGGTAAAGCTTTGAATTCATAAGTGATTCCCTCAAAAGAAAAGCGGAGGAATTTTCTGTTTCCTCCAAATGCCTATATGGAAATAGGCATCTTTTAAGTCTACTGTACATGCGTAGTCTCCAGATCTCACAGACTGGAGAACTTGTCGCAGTGTAAGCATCTTGAATTTAAATGTTTTAATCCTTTTGTTGAGAGTCCTGAGATCCAGAATTGGTCTCAGAGAACGATCCTTTTTGGGCACCAGGAAGTACTTGCTGTAGTGGCCAGAGAGTAGCTTGTGCCCAGAGACCAAACTAATCACTCCTTTCTGCAGCATGGTCGAAACTTCCTCCCTCAGCACGTGTGCGCGTGCGGGGTTGATCTTGGATTGCAACACCCCTGTGAAGTGGGGCGGTCTCTTATAGAATTGCAATTTGAGTCCGTGACAAATTGTTGTCATGACCCAATCATTTGGTAGGCACGCCTCCCAGGCCTGCGCATGCGCGCTGAGTCTGGAAGGCATGTTGTGTTGCAGCCCGTCACGTTTGAGAGCCAGAGGGGTGACCTTTGACCCCTCTTGCCCTCCCCCGAACAGGCTGGTCGGCCTGACAGGAGATACAGCGAGATCTAGCTCACGTGACTCGCTGTGGTTCATAGTTAGACCACATGGTTGGTTTATAAAAATGGGACTCGAGTCAAGAACCAGGGCAGTCCGTGCTTTGGTACTTTTATTTTTATACATGTTTGAAACAGTGTTTATTTTGTTTACACATGCAATGGTCGAGTCGCGTTTGGTGCGCACACATATGCCGCTCGCTCCTCGTAGTCTTTTACGAGGGGAGACTGGGCCCAATGATCAGGTACCCATACCACGTGGGCGGATAAACCTGTAAGATTGTCGGTTCGTCCTGTTTCATCAGGTCCGAGCCTGCTTTCCACCTGGGGAGACTGGCGAGATCCTCGGCTGTCCCTGGAAAGTTCCACCGCCACCTGCGGGTCTCTTCCGTGGGAGGCCATTTGTGTTCTCCTTACGGGGGGCAAAGTTCTTTCTTGGCAACCCCTCGCGGAGGGCTTCCGCCTGTTTATCTCTGTTCCAGTTTGGTCTGGACGCGTTCCAGAGCTCCCCCGAAAAGCCCCGTCGAGTCGATCGGGTGCTGGAGGAAAGTTGACCTCTGGTTTTCCGGGAGGTCCGATAAGGTCAGCCAAAGATGGCGCTGGGCGACAACCATTTCCG
>JBBPBX010011655.1:12927-32055 GCA_038048925.1 Garcialebias charrua | reverse complement strand
ATAACTTGGAATAAAAATTTAATATATTTATAATTTATTATGCAAAAACGACCAGAGCTCAATGATATAAGATATATATGTTCTGACAAATATTCAAATTTACAAAATCATGTCACAATACCTTTAATATTGTTTGAACTAATTGTTTGAAAAAAGGGGCAGATGTAATAAGATTTTTTTCTTCTTTCTGTTGACTTTCATTTTACATTTTGTATTCTTATCATTTATGGGATTGTTTTGTATTGTTTTTTAATGAATAAACTTTTTTTAAAAGTACGGTATGCTTTTATTTTTCTATTTCTCTCCCAATTTATGATAAAAAAAAATCCTGCATATTTGAGAAAGCCAACTGGGAATAGCTGTTATCGCAGCCTTCTAATCCAGAGGCTGCAGGTTCAAACCCAGGTTGAATCAGGTATGAAACAATGCCGAATCGTTCACCTGACTGTTTGCTGTGGCAACCCCCATGGAAGAGAGTAGCTAAAACCAGCACTTTTTGGAGTTTATAGCTCAAACTTAACACATCATTTAAAGTTTAAACAGGCCACAGTAAGTTAGGTTTCACATGACTGAAGTGGTATTTTTTTCCTTCAGCATTTTTATTTATGCAATAGCATTTTAGAGTCTATAACTTTTCACGATTTCTCCTTGGAATAGTCAACATAGCCTAGAAACGTTTACTTTTCTTACACAGTTTTAACATCAAAATGTAGCGTAGGGACTTTTGTTTCATCCGGTGTTTCTCACAGCTTTAGGACCTTTACAAAGATCCACAAGGTGCAGAGTGCACACACCCACACTCTCATTGACTTCCATTTATGATTCTAACCTTTCTGTTCAAAACTGGACAAGCGACGTGCCGATGTCACCCGTTGCTGAAGGATTTGAATAGTGACTGTCTAGTTTTAAAGCTGAGTTTTCTCGACTGGAATTGAACAGAGACTGAAAGTAAACCTTAATGTTTTTGTTGTGAGATGTTCAAGTGTCGGAGTAACAGCGTGGAGAAGAAGAAAGCCAAGTATTATTTTTCCCTGTCTGAGGCAGTGCAGAGTGACAGATCCAAGTGAGCGGATGGAGCAAATATTTCCACCACAAATTCTGGAGCCAGGGTGTGGCCAGTGAAGACCTTGGCTACTATAGATTGATCTAATTTAATGAAAGTCAGCACTTCACTTATTTTTCAAAATATCAAGCTCACGAGATGAAAGGACAGACGGACGGACAGACAAATAGACAGAAGAAGGGTATTTCCAATTCCCCTCCTTGCTATGAAACAGGGAACAAAAATCAAATTTTCTTCTCATCTAATCTTTTAAGTGGAATGACCAAATACTTCTGACACATCTCAGGAACCTTAAATATTGAAAATCTTACTTCTAACCTACAAAGCGCTCAACAACCTAGCTCCATCTTATATTAGAGATCTTATTGTTCCATATTTTCATAACAGAGCACTTCACTCTCAGACTGCAGGTTTACTTGTGGTTCCTAGTTTCTAAAAGCAGAATGGGAGGAAGATCTTCCAGTTATCAGGCTCCTCTCTAGTGGAACCAACTTCCAGTTTCTGTCCATGAGGCTGACACATTGTCCAGTTTTAAGACTTTCCTTTTAAATAAATACTATAGTTAGGGTTGGCTTGTCTTACTGCTATAGGCTTAGACTACTGGAGGACAAATTGACCCAATTTTGTAAAATTAATACTGTAGTTACAATTGAATAGTTTTCATTTGATACTATTTTTATCTTAACATGTGATTCTTGACCTGCCATTGTGTATCTGTTCCTCTCAATGCAGCTGGTCAAAGCAGATGGCTGCTTGTCATGAGTCTGGTTCTGCTAAAGGTTTCTTCCTCATGAGGGAGTTTTTACTTTCCACTGTCACCTTTATGTTTGCTCAAGATGAGAGTTCTGTGATGGATTTAAATTCAAAGAAGTCTGCTCCTCAGATAAATAATGATATTAACTTACTTTTTATATGAGTGTTTCTTTTCAGTGCCATGAGATGACTTCTGTTGTAACTTGGTGCTTTATAAATAAACTGAACTGAATTAAAAATATGACCTAGTTTCAGCATAGTGACTGTTGATTGAGGCCTAATTTTTAGTCTGCATTTTCGTCTGCCTGCCTTGAGCAAAGTGCCGTTAAGGAGAGATAGGCACAGGTGTGTGGTTACCATGGTGACACAAAGGCTGACATTGTGGCAGCAGCTTAACTATTTATTTTAATCTCCGACCTCTTCACAGCAAGTTTCTTTTGGCTGCTCCTTTTTCAGGGATTCTTCTGAGATTAAAGTCAGAATTTGAGAAAAAAGTTAAAACTACAGTAGATAGATGGATTCTGACTTTAATCTCAGAATTCTGACTTTTTTCTTCGGAATTAATTATTATTATTATTATTATTTTTGCGCCGTGGCCCTAATCCTCTTACACAATAAACAATAGCTACAATGGCAGCCTTCAGATTTTCTTTTGAAATCTTCTGTTCATGTTACAGTATTTCATTTTTACTATTGTTTTTTTATTGTGGTAAATTTGACTGCTTCAAATAACAAAAAAATGCATCAATTACTCTATCTGCATGGAGCAATTTACAACTTAAGGCAACTAACAAGCCACCATAAGTTGCAGTTTCATAAAGAGTTAAGTCATGTTTATGATCCAGATCGTATGAAGTAACGTCTTTAATCAGATATGGATTGAAGATAGTGGCACAAAAATATGCAACAAAACATCCTTTGCCCTCAAGGGTGGAACAACAGAAATAAAAATGCAAATAAATCCATAAAAGTTTTACAATTTGGGTCTAAAAATGAAACGTATTTGCTTGAGAGAAGCACAGGTTTTAGTTTAAAGCCTAACAAAGGAAACTGACAGCGCAGCAGAAAGATTTAAACCCTGTGGCTCAGACGGGCAAATTAAATTGTTTTGGTAGCAGCAGAAAAATAACCCGTCAGGTTGAGTATCAGCAATTTTCATAAAGTAATTGCTTCATTCTGAAAACAAAGCTGTTGGATCTGGAGTTATTCGGATCAGCTGACTAAGATGAAGATAAACGCACGTTTGCTGTTAATCGGTCTCAGCCTTTTGCTAAATGAGCTTTTCCCTGCAGTCTGCCTCATCAGGGCTCACGCTGTGGCAGGCCAGAAGAGGACGTCACAACGATTTCATCACTTGATATCTGCAATCAGAGAGCAGAGAGCGACGGAAGCCACAGAGGAAACGGACCAATCAGTGAGCGGCGTGACGGCAGACGTCCTGACAGGACGCACTGCAGTTTACATGAGAGGAAATGAGTAAACGTAAGGACAAAAACTGAGGCCTCAGGGTAGTTTTGACCCAAGGACAGCAGGAGAGGTAACCTAAAGAGAAACAACTGAGTGAAGCTCTTTTGGACAAACCTTGATAATCACATTATGCAAAATCTCACACAATATTGCAACATTTTTCACAATATGTCAGCACTTATAGTATGTGCTGTACATAACTGTCAGCTGCTAACACACCCAATTTTAGCAAAAATATCTGCAAAATTGACGGAGTTATGTGTTTTCTAAGGTACTCTGATGCATGCTCAATAATCCAGGTAGAAAAATCTAAAAAAGCTAAGTCTGGTCCTCTGGGCATTCAAAAAACAAAACAACAACTTTATTTTATTTTGCTTTGTTTTGTTTTGTTTTTTGAATGTCCAGAGGACCAGACTTAGCTTTTTTAGAGTTTTCTAAGGTCATTTGGCTATGGCAGCCATCGTGAATTGGGTTAACTTAAAAAGATAATCAGATGTAGTGGTACATCAGATGTTTACTCTGAGAACATTTCATAAAAATTGGTCCAGTCGTTCGTGAGATATGGACATCCACTTTTAGGCAGTGGGTGATAATAAAGAGTTTAAACTGACCAGGATTAGAGAACACCTTTCTCATTCTGCTGTCTTTATATAATATTAAAATTAATAATTTCAGGATAATGTAGCAGCTTATGTAGAAATGGCAAACCAGGAGTGTGAGCTCTCTCTTTTTTAAAGTCAGAAAAAAAAAAACAGATCTAAAAATAAAAATCTCAGAATAGAAGCTAATAAAAGGAGCAGAAAGAGGTGGTTGGTTTAGATCTGAGGCCTCGGTCAGGTAAAGAGAAAAGGATCTTTGAATACGTTCCAAATAATCTGCTTAACAAAATGATTTAATTTATGATTAATATGAAACTGGGATAAAACCTGCAAAATATTTCACTATTTTACAAAAATAAATAAAATCCTGTACGTGAGGCAGGAGCTGGACAGATTTAATGTAATATTACAGAATCAAAGCCTCTGTATTATAATAATAATAATAATGTCTATTCCTGTCATCTGCATATGTTCCCATACACAGACGAAATTCGTCTCTGCATTTAACCCAACCACCTACCAGGTGGTGCAGTGAGCAGCCCGAAAGCGCCCGGGGAGCTGGAGAAATAGGTGTGCACTCATAGACACCCCAAGCTGGGTAGTGGCCGGGGCGCGAACCCGCGACCTTCGGATCCGTAGTCAAAAGCCTTGCCACTAGACCATCTTGGCTCCTATTATATTATTGTTATATATTATACATTATATATTACATATTATGTTCTATTTGTTGTGGTTTCAGCTGATCTAAAGCATTTTGACAGGTAGCCTTTAAATTTAGCTCCAGACAGCAGCTACACGACAACCTTTGGAGCAAAAAGAAGCCTCCAACCATTTGGTGTGCAGGTCTTCTGCCTCCGAAAAATAATACTAAAACATACGAGACGATTCCTTTTGACAGGAAGCTGCTTCACTGGAACAGCAAAAAAACAAAACAAACTCAACGGTGAACAGCAACGTCTGTTAGTGGTGCTGAGGAGAAACAGTCAAGTTGTTGCAGACCATGTTTGTCCTCAATGAACTTTCACAGAGAAAGTTATTTTCTTCGTTCGGCTGCTCCCTTCTTCAGGGGTCACCACAGCGAACTAACTCACACAACGACTTGATGATTGTTTTAATGCGAGATGCTCTTCCTGATGCAAACACACCGCGCTACCACAGCCCTCTGTGTGGAGCAGAGAGTTGTCATCTAGGGCACCTGGGGGAGCAGATGGTGGGCATTAAGAGCCTGCTCAGGGGCCCAGAGTGGGGCAAATAAGGGTGGAGACAGGTAATAATAATAATAATAATAATAATAATAATAATAATGATGATTTTAATTTGTAATGCACTTTTCATTAACAAAAATCTCAAAGTGCTACAAGGTGCAACTAAAATCAATGATCAAATAAATAATAAGTGATAAAAACAAGTAAAATCAATGATAAAATATCAAAAATCTGTGATAAAATAAACTAAAATCAATGATAAAATAACAAAAATCAGTGATAAAATCAAGTAAAATCAATGATAAAATAACAAAAATCAGTGATAAAATCGACTAAAATCAATGATAATATCAACTAAAATCAGTGATAAAATCATGTGGAGGCAGAGTAAGCTCGCTTAAAAAGAAAGGTCTTTAAGCCTTTTTTAAAGTCAACTAGTGACTGTGGAGTTCTCAGATAGTCAGGGAGGGAGTTCCATAGGCGGGGGGCAGCCACACAGAATGCCCGGTCTCCCATGGTCCTTAATTTGGTTTGTGGAATGTGAAGGAGATTACTGTTGTGATCGTAGAGACCGGGTGGATGAATATGGTGCAAGAATGTCCTTTAGATAGTCAGGTGAAGTTCCATGTAAGCATTGGTGTGTGATGAGCAGTGTTGGGGTAGTTACCCAAAATAAGTAATTAGTTACACATTACTAGTTACTTTTTAAAAAAGTAACATATTACACTACTTAGTTACTCAGTTCTGAAAGTAACTTAGTTACATTACTTTCGGATTACTCTAATACCTGAGATTTAACCTGTATTAATTTTTATCTTTCAATAATGATATTAGAGATCTTTTTGACACTCATTTTTGATGAAAAAGTAAAACAGCAGTGCTACATAACAAGCACAATGCATATGTAAACGTGCCATTCAAAATGTAAAACTTCTGTTTTAAAAAAATAAAACAAAATAAAAAATAAAACATCTGAAATGTTTGTTTACAAGTTTGTTTACCTCAGCCTTTGTAGTGGTTGCCTGGCGGTGAAATTCAAGCCGAGCCTGCTTAAACGGTGGCGGCATCAAACTTGCACCATCCCTCTGCGGCTCTTTAGCAACTAGCTTAGCATTAGCGTGTTGTCTTTGTAAATGCTTGTAAAGATTTGACGTCGAGTTCGCAGCAGTAGACAGTGTCTTGTTGTGGCCCAGACATAGCTTGCACACTACTGTAATGTTCTTGTCCTTTCTCGTGACAAAAGAAAAATAATATGAATACTTCCATCCATAAAATGACATTGCCGTATGTCTATGTACCTTTATATGTCTATGTACGTTGACGTATGACGTTCCGACGTCATCGCGTACGTCTTTGTTTTCCCCACGTGACAGTCTGCTCCATAGATATCTATATATAATGTCTATGGTCTGCTCCGTCGTCCTCGTCCCACAACTCTTCTCCGAAAGGTAAAATAAAATAAATAAATAAAACTATTCTCCGAAAGGTCCTGATTGTAACGCAAGTAACGAATGTAAGGTTTTGTTAGTAACTGTAATATATTACAGGCATTTTCAAAGTAGTGCGTTACACTACTACGTTACTGAAAAATGTAATGTCATTACTGTAACGCGTTACTAAGTAACGCGTTACACCCAACACTGGTAATGAGAGCAATTTTGTACTGAATTCTGTAGGTGACAGGAAGCCAATGGAGGTTATGGAGTGTAATGGACCTACCCAGGGTCAAACTGAAGTGTTTTGAACTCTTCAGTGATGCTTTTCACTGACCCTTTCAGTAACCAGACATTAACACAATTTATTTTATTAGTTTGAATCAAATGACAGATTCACTCAAAAAGAGACTATTTCTATCTTTGATTTTGTTCTAATACAAATATAATCAGAGCATCACCTGTGTTTATTCATGAGCAGTGTTGTAATTTACAATATGTCTTATGATCACATATGTTATATGCTGTGTTATTCTTTAAATGTGGAGCATTACTGTGTTACTTGACCATATAATGGTGTCAGAGTTGAATTTTATGTCAAATTGTGCTTTTCAGATTTGTTTTAGAAGTGTTAAGATGCTAATCCAAGTATTTTACCTCTTGGAGTCCATGCGTCTGTCTTTTTCCTAAACATTTCTCTCTGCTTCTGGCTGTAACCTTGAATCTTGATAACAGCAAGTGAACTCCTCGACTGGTTCTTTTGAACCAATCGGAGAGGGACAAGTCACTGATCTCAGATCCTCTACTAAGGGTTCAAGTTTTTCCTGGAACCTCTAGTTCCTGTAAGGAAGAGGAGATGTGAACTTTCTCTTTAAGCTGTCGGACGTTTGGTCAAGAGCTAAAGACCTTCGTTCTTCAGTAAGGGCCAATAACATGCTTGTTATCAGTCCACTTCGAACCGAGCGTAAGCTCAGAACTTTGAATTAAATTCCTTTCTGGAATAAGTTATCTTGAGCCAAAAACCACGACTGCCACGACTTCTGCCGACTAAAGCAAGTATCACCGACACTGAGAAGGTAAACACGTTTGGAGTCCAGCTTGGACTTGCAGGACCTACGACTCGTCAGTCCAAGGCTGATCACAGCTCTTTACCAGAACCGAGGCGGACGTCTTAAGGTAAAGGAGCAGCTGTTTGCTTACTGGAGGTGTGATGATATCTTAGCTGGACGCGTATGGAAGAGTGTCATCTGGTTTTATAAATGCAAGATAAACTTCCCTCTTTACAACCCCTCCAACCTCTTGTATTCCTCCTATTTCCTTCTCCTTCATTCTAAGCTGGCTAAGAGCCACAGATAAAAAAGTAATATGTCAACTCATTACTATGTCTGTTGTGTTGCATTTTAAGTGTGCTGATGCATGCTAAATTGCAAAAGTGAAATCCGTCAATCAAGTGTACTGGTGTTAATTTTAGTTGATTTATTTTAAATAAAAGGTAGTGTCTCCTGGCATACCAACTAAAGTCAACGTTTCCATCGTCACTTAATGGCTTTATGGTTTATTTGTCCTTCATAACGATCACAGAAATATTGGGTAAACTGAAAAAGAAAAGAATCCGTAAATTACTATTCAATCTGAATAAGTAAATAAATAAGGTAAAGGGTGTCAGTTTAATACTGACCCCCCCCCAATTCCTTTACAGGAGAATGGGTGTAATATGTTCAAATTTACGAGCTCTCAATATAATCCTTGCTGCACTGTTTTGAATATATTGAAGCTTCTGAAGATTTTTGCCAGGGATTCCAATAAACAGGAAGTTGCAGTAGTCGAGCCTGGTGCTTCACCTTTCCCACACGTTTTAACGTCGGGATGGGGAGTCGAGCCACCAAACTTTCAACCACAGGCCCACCTTCTCTAACCTCTGCCCCACCACTCCCCCTTTCTCAGAGAAAGAATAAAAATGGTAAAACTTGTCCTCCTCTCATCTCTTTAGGGGCAGATATAATAAGATTTCATCTTCTTTCTGCTCCCTTCATTTTATCCTACTTGTACGGTAATCTTGTATCTGATGAAACTGTCTTGTATTGTTCTTTTAAAATGAATGAATAAACATCAAATCAAATCAAATCTCAGAATAAATCTCTCAGCATCACAGCCCACCTGGAGCATGAACACCTGATATCTTAATGAACGTATGAATGTTTTTAATGCTGGAAGTGACTCCAGGGTTAGTTCAGGACTACTGCACGAAAAGAAATGAAGCTCCAAAAACACAACTACAAATTTAAATGGCATTAATTAACAAGGTGCAGATTGTCATCTTTATGAATACTAAAGATTGCTGCTAGCCTCAAAGGAATATTTCAGGCATTTAAAAAAAAAGTGAGGGTTCTTTGGAAAAGTTGTGAACAATAACAGTTTGGAGGAATAAAGTTTAACTCAGACTGGACTGATGAGCTAACGGCTACTAGGTCCAGACCAAACTGGACTGCTGTGAGAAAGCCTCTCAATACAGGTGGTCCCCGACTTACGAGCGAGTTCCGTTCGTACGAGGTGCTCGTAACGCGAAAATTCGTATGTCGGAACCCGAAACACGTGTCGCTCGTAAGTCCAGATTTTCGATCGTAAGTCGGAAAATGTATGCTAGCGCTACTACGACCACCCATTTTTCAACACAAATGTACATACTGGTTCATAAACATGCTCAGAACTTTGTTTACAAACGGTTAGGTAACACACTTTCATCTAAAAACACATACCAGTGCTGTATTTTCTGTATGTTCTGTACAACTTTACTGTTCGTTAGTCCGCTCGTAAGTCCGGAACCTCGTATATCGATGACGTCGTAAGTCAGGGACCACCTGTATATCGGTAATCGACTAAATGTCAAAATATTTTCCATCCATCCATCATCTTTACCCACTTCTTCCTTTGTGGGTCACAGAGGTTCACTGGTGCCCATGTCCAGCAGTCACTGTGCGAGAGGCGGGGACACCCTGGACTAGTCTCATTTTATAACAGGGACAAATAGAGACAAATGAGACCAACAACCATTCACTTTCTCACTCACACCTAGAGACAATTTAAAGTTACCAATCAGTCTAACATGCATGTTTTTGGTCTGTGGGAGGAAACCAGAGCACCTGGAGAAAACACAGAGAGATAAACTCCACCCAGAAAGGCTTGAGGATTTGAACCGGGGTGACCTGCTCACTGAGAGGCAGCAGTTCTGCCAACTGAGCCACCGTGCCACCCTAATGCTGTGAAACCAATCAAGTGTTTTTATCATTTAACGTGTTGTGACCGTCTCATAAAATGACACACAGCAGTTGGTTCAGACTAAAATTAAAGCAAACTTTGTCATTTTCAGCAACAAATCGCAAGTTTGCAACCAAACATGGACCCAAACGGGTCTGAAAAGCCCCCAAAATGTAAAATCTACATTTGTAAACAGCTTTAAATAAAATAGAATAACAAAATAATAATAATAATGTATGGATAATAAAATAGTTATTACATACACTTACTAGTACATGTATAGAGAACTGTATAATGCCAGAAGACTAGTGAAATGTCTTGCAAATGAAATATTTACATTAGGTGGAAGAGGTCCAGCTTTTAGATCAAAACAGTACAGGCATCATTTTAAGAAGGATGCAGCGCTATGTCTTTACTTGTGACACTGCAAGCCATAATAGATGTCAAAATATGTGATTTTCAGTGTTTCTGAGTTCATTTTTAATGCTTCCAGCACAATTTCTACATACTGAAATGACACTGATTGTCTGAGGGCTAATGTAAGTCAACGTCATCTGGGTTAATGTAGAAACTGAGCAAATATTCCTCGTCTTTGGTTACAACTAAATGTGATGCTCAGTTATGGAAATGGTTCCTTTGTTTATAATATCTCTGCTGCATGGCTCATTTACATCTAATCTTCACGTTAACGCTCTCCGCTGCTCAGTTTCTTCTTCTTTCAGCTTTTCCCTCTTCAGGGGTCTCCACAGCGAGTCATCCTCCTCCATCTCTGTCCTCTTCATCCTCTGTCCTCACTCCATCTACCTCCATGTCCTCTCTCATCCATATACAGTATCTCCTCTTTGTCCTTTTCCTGGCAGCTGCATTTCTAACATCCTTCTACCAATATAACCACTGTCCCTCCTCTGGACATGTCCAAACCATCTCAGTCTCTAACTTTATCTCCCAGTTGTTTAACATGTGCTGTACCTCTGATGATCTCATTCCTGATCTTATCCATCCTTGTCACTCCTAAGGAGAACCTCAGCATCTTCATTTCTGCTACTTCCAGTTCTTTCTCCTGTCTTTTTGTCAATGACACTGTCTCCAGACCATACAACATAGCTGGTCTCACCACTGTCTTGTAAACTTTTCCTTTGACCTTTGCTGACACCTTTTTGTCACAAATCACTCCTGAAACTTTTCTCCATCCTGCCTGGACTCTCTTCTTCACCTCTTTACCACATTCCCCATTTTCCTGGACAGTGGACCCCAAGTACTTGAAGTCCTGCACCTTTGTGACCTCTGCTCCTTGTAGCCTCACTGTTCCACCTCCTCCCTCTCATTCACACACATGCACTCTGTCTTACTACGGCTGACTTTCTGTCCTCTTCTTTCAAGTGCAACCTCCACCTTTCAAAATGGCCCCCTGCTGCCTCGTCCTTACAGCTTTTAGTTACAATTTCTTTTCCAAAGATGAATTCAGAAAAACTTTACTTTTTTGATTTCTACCTGGTGTCTCAGATTCCAACTTTCTGGCTCTGTTTACATCGGGAACCATTTTATCGACTAAACATCTGTCACCATGCCGAAAATGACATAAGTGTATCATCGTCAATGTAAACAACCAGACTGTGCTGGTTTCACTCATTTGTTACAAATGATGCAGTAGAATGATGAATAACAGGATCAAAAACTTTGAAAATATTTGTTTTGACAGGTAATATGGCTTTAAAGCTGCAGGAGGGGGGTTGCAGCAGAGCTCATTTGTGTGGGGTTTGTTTTGCATAATCTGCCTTCAACTATTTGTTTGTTCTCAGCAAAATAGTTAGAAAACAAGCCTTTCTGTGGTTCATTGTGACAGGAGCCATTTAAAAATAGCACTCTGTATGACGCAGCAACAATAAAAACATGCATGGACAGTTACTACGGTGACTAACTGTCGTAGCTCCAGATTGATGCCGTCTTAAAATAACTTCAAAACTTAATTGGGATTCATGCAAGTACTTTATTGAAACCTTTACAATCTCAGTACAGTATATTTGCACTGCACAGTGGTGGAAACGTTAACATTTCCCTGAAAGTGCTACAACTAGCTGCTAATGATGCTATTTGTGGTTGTGCTGGTTCTCAGTCATCCAGGTCATGATGTACAGAAGCGTAGTGCTGCCACCTGGAGAAAATATTTTTTGGGGCTTATGTAGTAATAACGTCAGTGGTGGGCGCCAGACCGCTAGGGAGCGCTAAAGCGCTATTCCGCTTACAGTGGACCTAAACTTTTTGTCAGCGTTTTTGTGAATTGACTAACTTTTATAATTCATAAGCGGATTTGTGCTATTTTTATTTAAAATGCAGTACCGCTAATAACTAATTATCTATCAGTAAAAACCAATAAACTTATTTACAAGCTCTTATGCTGCTTGTTTTACCTTTTTCCCCACCGTAAACAGCAGAAAGGAGGAAGGGTGTGAGGGGAAGGGGGGCAGAGCTGAGAACAGACCATGTAGGTAAATGCCTGGGGGTCCCATTTCAGCAGTGGCCCCGGCCCCGCCTCGCCCCGTGCAGTCACCTACATAACTAACATTGATCCTGCTTGTTAATATACATTTAACATAAAAATAATTATAGTTACGATGAAAACGTTCATTAAATACGCAATAAAAAAACGGTCGATTTCTTTATCCCCCTACTAAAAATGGACTATTCCATCTTTACATCTTCCGGGTCAGAGTTGAACTCAGGGGCTTCTGTGGCTAGCTGGCTGCGCTCGGTGTCTTCATAAATCCGTAGAGAACCCCGCTGTTTCAAGCCAAATTAACGTGGCCGGATGATTTTATTGTGCGTTTTGTGTCGACCATTCGACGGTGAGTCGTTAGTTTCATGTATTTGGGTTACTATGTATAAATGCGGTGGCGACACACCCGTGTATTTGAGATTTAAACGTGGTTTTAGGGATTAAAAGATCATTCTATTTTTTGTTAATTTCGTGGCCGAATAGAATATATGTACGTAAAGTATTAAATAAATCCTTTGATTTTTGTAATTTCATCCTTTTAGGATCATTTTTGTTACTTTTCAGTTGGCAGTGTAGTGCAAATATTGATAACGCTGCCGGCTATATATAAATATATATATATATATATATATATATATATATATATATATATATAATATATATATATATATATATATATATATATATATATATATATATATATATATATATATATATATATATATATATATATAATATATATATATATATATATATATATATATATATATATATATATATATATATATATAATATAGAAATATATAAATAGCGGATTAGATTAGCTTCCCCTAATTTTCATAAGACATTTGTGCTTTTGAAATTGTGGACCTAAAAAAATTAATAAGCGTTTTAGAAATTGTGGAACTAATTTTTTAATTAGCGGTGCCCAGCTTTGAATAACGTGATACGTATCTAATGAGTCCAATAAATAAATAAATAAATAAATAAACAACTGGACTTCTATTCTGTAGCTGAAGACTGTTTGCTTCCCATCCAGGAGGTTTTATCAGTTCGAAAATGTCGTGAGTGTTTGGAGTTGCTAACTTCATAGAACTGCATGAAATAGCTACAAATGGCTTCTTTCACCACAAACATCTGTCTTCTCCGTCTAAAACATGAACAGTTTGGTCCTCAGCAGTGTCTCTTATCCCTGAGGTGCAGGTGGACTGCTGAGTCTGGTCCTGAAGAGCTGCTCTTGTGTTGAGCGTCTGTGGAGGTTGTTCAGTTTCTGCGATGCAGAGGTCTGAACATCCCTCACTGCTCTGACCTGCAGACACACTGCTGTGTGGGTTTGGGGGTTCTGACCTTGGGACGGACCGGCCTCTGTCCCTCTGTTTAGGACCCTCAGACAGAGGCTGGTGACAGCGACACAATGTAAAATGAATGGCAACGTAACTTTTAAATAATTTATATTTCTAAGGACTTTTGAAAAGGACATTTGTGGTTTTGACTAATGATGAATCTACTGACATTTTACGATTTAGTAGATTATAACATTTTGCAACTTATGTATAGAGCTCATAATTGTATGTTACCATCAAATATTCAAATGTATTTTGTGAAAAGAGTTAGCAACTATAATCTCAAGGGAAAATATATTTTTGTCAAACAGAAATTCAGAACAAGTTTGAAGGGAAGATCTACTGTGATACAGGGTGTTGGACTGTGGGATAATTTAAAGTCTGATTTTAAGGAAGCCAAATCGATTCCTGTCTTTAAGAAACGTGTTAAAGTTGATTTGTTGAACAAATATAAATGACTGTATTGAGTATATATATAATTATTGGTTAAACGAGTTGTTTACTTATTTAGTTATTATAGAACACTTAGTTTGTATTAGATGAAAAAAGGAGCAGATTTAATAAGATATTTTCTTCATCTGCTGCCTTTCATTTTATGTTTTTTCTTTTCATTTTTTTATATATATATGTCATTTGTTGTATTTCATTCTTATAAAATGAATAAACTTTATAAAAAAATAATAAATAAAAAAACCCAGCTGTGATCCAGTTTGTCCTGGTCTGCTTGTTTTGGCTGCCAACTCCGAAATTAGTCAGACTTAAACTCTTCCACCAAACTGTACCTCACTGATCTAAAGCAGGTAAGATATTGTTTGCTTATAGCCACTTCCACATAACACCTTCTCCAAAGGTCTGAAACAGAGCAAAGGCTTTATTTTAACCCTCTTTAGTTTTACTGCTGATCAAAATAAAAATAACCTCATTGTTCACAAAGCAGTGTTTAATTTTGAAATGATTTCCTCTTAAAAATAATTCATTTCATGTAGTTTTATTTCATTTCCTGGGCACCAGGTAATCAGGTCTACCTGCTTGTTTCCGTCTGAAGTTGTTTCTAAAACGAGCTTGTCGTTCACACCTCGCCGGCCGCCGTGACTTTTTACGCATCAGCATCAACAGCAGCCAAAAGCATCGTGTTCTCAGCTTGTCCTTCTGTGAGCTGACACGCTCTGCTCCCCTAAACAAAGTACCCCTCAAACACCTGGAGGGAATGCTGTTTTATTTATTTATTTGTCACCAACTTTCCCTCGGACTCCAGGACAAAGTCATTAATTTACGTGAGAAAGGCCAAAGCTGCTGCAGGCTCGTAAAACGTTAAACGGTCAACTTGACCGTGACACTGATGCTCTGCAGAAACACTCTCCTGGTCCTGGTCCAGACCCACACCGTCACATCACAACGAGAGACTTTGCATCACATTTAACTGACTGATTCATTCTGAAAGAAACATGAATAAAAGGTCATTGAACTCCTCATGACAGATGTAATTCAGACAGATCTGAGCTGCAGATGGACACTGACGAAGAGTTGGATTTTGATACACTCAGGCATATTTTAGGCTCAAAAGGTTAGGTTTTAGTTTATGGGCCGTGGCACTGAACCCTTTTATAAATGACTTCAAGTTCATGACGGTGACTCAGATATTGGGGGATGCACAGCCTGTATGTAGTGCAGAACAAATGGGATAAACAGAGATTGATTTTTGGACGTACTGAAGCGGAACACAGAGCTTCCTCTCATACACTGAAAACATGAAAACATGCTGGGTGTGCACAAAATGTGGGATTTAATTTGTTTTCTTAAAGGGTGCCAGTGCAGCTACTGCTCCAAAATACAACATCAAATTTGAATAATCTAAACTAAGTAAAAAAAAAAAAAAAGCTACTATTTTGATCAAAATCAAAGACCTTTGATCAATTGATCAAACGTTAAAGTGGTTCATTCTGGTCACATTGCTACTGTTGTTGTGTAAAAAGTGTAAAATATCAAATTTAACTTCAGTTGTGTAAAGTACAACTTAATGAGACCTGTTCAAACTTTAAATGATGCTGCTAGCTTGTATTACGTCTGAGCTACAAAGTGAGATGGGTTGTCTTTTTTTTTTCTCCTTGGCCTCCCTTCTCCCCTTACAGCCATCCTCTCCACACCATTATTACCTCCAAATATTTATTTTAATAACTACCTAGTGGAGGTTTTTTTTTAAATATAGAAAGAAAAGAAAGACGGAAAGTGAGATTACGAAGTACAAGAAATATACACAAAGAAAGCACAAGGCAAAAAACATTCGACCGCTGTCTGTAAACAGAACATGGACAAAACACAGCAACAAAATACATATGCATAAAGAACTTAGAATATTCATGGCTTAGCAGTAAGTTTCTATAAATATATATACCCATACCTATATGTATATACATACATACATATGCATACATATGCATCCCTGCATCTATTTGTGTGTGGTTGTGAGCATGCATAAGTGTATAAGGCTTCTCCAATAGAACATTCAATAGTGATCGTGAAGCATCAGAGACCCGACCCCCAAGACCGAGCCAGACAGAGGTGGGACCAGAGCCCAAGACCCCAAGAGGGTTTTGTTTGTGGAAATATCTTTTTTTTTTAAATGTATTTCTACCAAACGGTACAGCACACTATTTCTGGTCAAATTACGTGTTTTGATGTAAAATGTGCACATATTTTTCAGCTGCAGTGTGGGGAAATGGATACAAATTGGGAGGACAAATGGTATTGCAATGTCATTTGGAGACTGGTAAAAAAAATAATAATAATAAAAAGGAAGAAATCCTTAAGTAAGAAACAAAATTTGCACTTTTTTTCTCATATCAACGGTTATTGTGTCTTTAAATTATAAAGAAATTGAGCAAAATTTGTGACCAGGTGCCAAATACCCCGTGCTTCTGTTTACCTAGGAAAACAGTCAAAGTAACAAACAATGTCCGTGTCCATAGAAGAGCCGTTTGGAACGGACAAGCCCAACAATTTATTTTGATTTAGCTAATTTGGCACGTATTTCAGATTTGTTAGGAAAAATAAAAGCAATGTTAGGCTGAAATGTTAAAATGACGATATTAGAAGGTGTTTCAGAAAAGCAACGACTTTAATGCTGAGCTCTGTCTTCATGGTGCTCCATGCCCATCACGATGTCTTCCTCATGCTGTCTTACTGGTTCTTTGTTTTTCTGTTCAAACATATCCTCCAGGACTCTCTTTTTTTTTATCATTTTTTAAACTCAGTTGAGTTTTGTTTACACTGAGTGTGTACCTGCATTGTATTATTACAGTTCAGTATAGCTCAAAAGCTCCTGCAGTAAACTCTGTCAAACAACACCATATGATGCAGTTCTGTTATATTTGATTTGAAACTTTGCAATAAGTAAAAACTAGTAAACTCTTCACAGAAAGAGCTCAATATTCTTTGATTAAACCATTCTTCATCAGGAATGTTCACCGGTGTCAGAGTCAAAGCCAGTTTCAGCTTTGTTCAAGAGAAACGCTGCACCATGGACGGTTTCTCTCAATTAAGTCCGCCCCACAGTAAAAGCAGCTTCTGCTGACGGATGACTCTCTGCGGGGCGATCGGTACTAGTGACCCCGTCACATTAAAGGCTCGTGCTGACATCTTGAAATAAAGCCTTACAGTTCACTGTTGCCTCGCTTCTGATGAGTCTTCCTTGTGTCTTCAGAGCATGTTTCAGTCCATGGGCGTAGCCAGGATTTTGTAAGGGGTGGTTCGTTTAAAGGAAAAGTGGACCTGGAAAGAGCAACACGCCCCGGTGGTTCACTGGAAGCGCATCAGGTTGCCACTCCAAACTTTATCTCGACTCGGGTTCGATCCTCACTTGGTTGAACTTATTTTAAGTTTGTCTTTTATTGGATAAAAAAAGGAGTTTGTGTTATGCCTGTGGTTAACAAAAACTCATAAAAAAAAAAAAATCCAATAAAAGACAAACGTAAAATAAGTTCAACCAAGTGAGGATCAAACCCGAGTCGAGATAAAGTTTGGAGTGGCAACCCGACGAGCTTCCAGTGAACCACCGAGGCGTGTCAACATTAGCGGTTTCTCCATACCTTCTCTTTCCACCTCTCTTAACACAGAACTTGTGTTGTGCGGGAGTTGTAGGCGGGACTTCATAGGCAAAGTGGGCGGTTTGTTCGAACCCCCCGAACCCCCCCTGGCTACACGCATGCAGTCTGTTCAGTCTCCAAACACGAGGTTTTCTAAAGAGTGGACTCACACGGTGCACAGTCTCATCAGCACCACGGTGAAGGGAACAAACCTGATTGTGTCATTTTCTCTCTGCAGGGTTCTAATGGCTCCATTCTGTGCACAGCACCACTAGGTGGCGCAATACTTACTTTGGTCTACACATTGACACGCGCACACCCCCCCACACGCACACACACACACACTCACGTACCAGCAGACCTGCTCTTGTTATTTATAAAGCTCTTGCATCCTTCTGTGAAAACATGCTGCTTTGATACTATGTGGCCTCAGTGCGCGCGCATGTCATCAGGGTCCGGGAGAGAGACCCCCACCACCCCGGTCTCATAGCTTATAGTAAAAGATGACTTACATCAAGAGCCGTGCTGTGTTCATCCTTCCTGCGCAGCGGACTGAAGGACCCTCATGGCTGTAGTGGACCGAACCGGGTGGGGGTGGGGGGTATACGATCCAGATGTGTGACACCGTCCATGCCTGCATGCAGCCTCTCACTAGGAATGATAATAATAATAACAATAATAATAATACTGTAATAATAATAATAAGGAAGACTGGAAGCTACAACATCGCTGTGCCTGACCCGGACCTGGACCCGGACTGTGCAGAACTGGACGTCATCATCAGATGTGCGTGGCTCACTCAGCTGGCGTCACGTCCGCGTGCGCGTATGTCACACCGAGCTGCGGTGTGCGTGAGGAGGAGGGGGTGGAGTGGGCTCTATTGTCTCTCTGCTGCAGATGACATCATCCCACAGCAGTGGGCACACGCACGAGAGGCTCAGGTGCGAGCACGCAGCACGTGCGGGCTGGAGAGGAGGAAGAAGGATGCTAAATAAACAACAAATGAAGTCAACAAAAACAACACTGGCTCACGTTGACAAAAAATCTCTTAAATAAAGCCTAACTGTGATTTTTTCTTTTTTTTTTTACATATAAACACTTTATAATACTTTACAGGCTCTACTACAGAATACATATTATACCTGTATATTTAGGAATGTTTACATTTTTAGTATTACCCAAAGTTGCAGTCTTTATAACACTTTAAAACTTTACAAGTGACCATTAACTTACTGTTCAGGGCATTAATAAACATAATGCTTAAAAACTCATAAAATATATAGGCTATATAGGCCTATAAGAAATGTGGATTGTCCGTGACTTCTGGTTCTGTAATGATAAAAAGAAACGAGTAAAGAAAGTGCTTTTCTAGAATATACTGCAGCACAAAAATACAATAAAGATATTTCATATTATTTTCAAAAATAAAATAAA